>VXCM01001452.1:79534-101611 GCA_014773175.1 Lucifuga dentata | reverse complement strand
TGGAGGCAGATGATTCGCTGTGGTGACCCCTGAAGGGAAAGCCGAAAGGAAAAGAAGAAGACTCTAATTGAAAAATAATATATTAATCATTAAGGTCTGTAGGAACAGACCAATGTATGAACTGAATAAATGTCTTTGGGTAAGATTAGTCAATAATAAAATAAAAGTTAGTTGATGTTGATTTTCAAAACATTAATAGTGAGCAGGAAGAGTGTCTGGAGATTTGGGGTACTATTTGTGCTATAATAGATATGGAGAGGGCTGTAAATCGATGCTATACATTACCAAAGTTTGAAATAGAAAATAGCATTATGCTAGAATTGTTGTACCCTTAAAACACACACACACACACACACACACACACACACACACACACACANGTTGTACCCTTAAAACACACACACACACACACACACACACACAAGCCAATATGTAAGGCATTTCAGATAACATTATTCTGCACTCCTTCCTCATTTCACTTAAATGTTCAGAACATAAATTTCCATCTTTTGAAAATAGTGGAAACAGTACAAAAACCTATAATATTACTTAAATTATGAGGATAAAAAAATTAAAAGATCAGCCTCCAGTCTCAGTATTTTTATTTATTTTTGGGGGGTCTCATGGTGGTTGTATCGCCCTTGGCAGTCATTGTTTAGGGCCACTTATGCCTGAGGCCAGCTGTATGCTGTGTGATAAAGCAACCATATTAATCATTAATTTGTTCAGGTCATGTCTGTGTCTGCTGAGGCTTAGGGGATTGCTAGCCTCATGGTTATTATGCCCGTTTCTTGTTCAGCTTATGAAAAGATTATCAGTAACCAAGTGGTTAGAATGACTTATTGTTGATCTGCTGTGTGCACCTTCCATAAAAATCTATCAGTATAAAAATATTAGCACAATTCACAGTATGAATGAGCTAATTAATGCTTACTGTTTCAGAAATCAGACCTGTATAACTTAAATTCCACTGTCACTTATACACATCGGAATGCATAGCCTTATCTTGCCTACCTTTTGTTAATCTTCCTGCTGTATTCCTTGTGTGTTTTCATTCCACAGAGTTTGGGATGAAGGAGGATCTGCGGAAGATGGAAGTGGGAGGAGTATCAAGCCGGGACCTCTATGTTAAACGTGAGCTTGACTGCCAATAAAAATGCTGTTAAGTCACCCATAAATTGTTCCAATCAAGTATTAGGCGCTTATCCCTGCTCCACCAGATCATTCACTGTTTGTACCCTCATATTTTACTTGGGTTGATGTGTTTGATTGAGATGTCCAGATATTATGGTTAGTTTTACCATTTAAAGAACCATACCAGTGGTTTTGCACGTTTGAGCCGAATAATTATTGCCAGCTGTCAAAACCTAAAACTGTATTTTATTGTTGTGCTATTTTGCCAATTCCCCAAATTTTTCAAAATCAAATGTTTAGGTGATACATCCACCTTAAAATGCAATTTTCACCTGCTAATACTTATGCTTGATTTTAGAAGTCACGGTGGTTTTAATTTCTTGTTTAAAAAGCAGCCTTTTCTCCTGGGACTACATTCTCTGGCAGATACATCCATTTTTTTCCATGTAGCTCCATGTTGATTGGTTCAGTTAAGTAACTTTGACAAAAAATAAGAACAACATGCTATTGGCTGTGATGGAGTACCCATCTCAAGCATGTTTTAAGTCTCTACTAGTTGATATTTACAGCATAATGAACTGAAAGCAGTGGCTGCAGGATGACAGGAGAAAAAAAATCTGAAATGTACCACTCCAGGAGTATGCTTTGGAAAATGGTTGGCAGTAATGTAACGTGTATTTGAGTAGTATTTATCAGGCTCAAACATGCAAAGTCACTGGTATAGTCCTTAGAGCTCTCCTGTTGACTGTGAATTGCAGTTGATGGGAAAAATTTCTGGAAATTGCTTTTTGATGTGGATGAGGTTTTATTTTTCCACTTGAACTCTCTTGATGGCACAACTTTATTTATTTATTTTTGATATTGTCTTTTCTAACTGTCACTAAACATACCAAGCTGAGTGGTGGCACTTGCTGGATGTTTGAATAGATTAATTTGGCACTTGACTGCATTTATTGGAGTGCTGCATTCCACTGAGCCAGCCTTGTCTCCGGTGCCCTACACATGCCTGTGTTGTGCCTGTCCAGGTGTCAACCCGCGGGTGAAGTCTGGGCGTTTTATGAAGCTCCTTCCTGACTACGAGCACATGGACTATAGAGACGTGTACACACACTGTATGTACTGGGCTTCAGTGTGGATGGCTACATTACAAGGAGATCTGTGTGGGACTCTATTGGATTAGTTTGCAAGCAAACAGTTGCAGCAGCATTATGTATCTTGTGTGAAAGATAATCCTAAGCACTGTTAGCTTTCCTATTCAGTGTGCAGTGGGAGGCCCGACAATTCAGTGTGCTGTGTGTGTTGTATTTAGAAAGTTGGCTGATAGCGCTGCAGTTTTTACAGTTACTTCCCTTTTATGTCACACACTCCACCCAGACAGAGCTCTGCAATAGCTTTAATAACAGCTTGTGCCCTTAATGGAGCAATATGTCAGCCCTCATCTTAATTCAAATACCATTAAGTGTGAGAATTTTAAAGGACCTTACTGGTGGTTTTCAGTTGTATATATTGGGACCATGTTTGGTCCCAATATATACAACTGAACTCACATACACATTATGTTCCTGACAACCATTTCCCAAAACACACTACTGGACCAGTAAATGTTAGAATTGTTTTTCCTACCTTCCAGACTGTCATTCAGCTAATTTCAGTGTGCTATAAAAAAAAAATCAACTTGTTGAGACTTGAAGACTTGAGATAAGTAATGCGTCACAGCAAATGCAATGTCTGTTAATTTTTTTTGTGTCAAAATAACTTTAACAGTCCAACATGGAGCTGGAAGAAAATTTATGTCTCATTAGGTAATATAGTCCCAGGAGAAGATGGCTTTTACTGAGAAATTTTAAACAACTGGCCCTTCTTCATTTGGGCATACGTGTTAGCAGGCAAAACATTGATTTTAAGGTGGGTGTATCACCTGAACATTTGATGCTGAAAGATTAAGGGATTTGGCAAGATAACAGGAAAACTAAAATACAGTTTTATGTTTTGGAAAATGGTTGTCAGTAACGTAACTTGCATGCAAGGAGTACTTATTGGTCTCAAACATGCAAAATCATTGGAATGGTCCTTTAACAACTTTTTTTTTTTTTTTTTNTTTTTTTTTTTTTTTTTTGTTAACCATGCATGGTGCTCACAGTATATCATGGAGGAAACTCTGCAGAGTATGGTTAGCAGGTTGTGATGTTGTGTTCCTGTGTTGCAGTGCTTCACCCATATAGACATATCCTGGGCCTTTGGCAGCCTGACATAGGCCCTTATGGTGGACTGCTCAATGTCGTGGTAAGTACAGATAAAACATTCTGTCAGTTTAGAATATTTGTCAGTAAATATTTTTGGCAGACAATGGTAGTCAACGTTGTAGCCAACCATAAATTACTGAATGCATTTTTAATTCAGGTGGATGGGCTGTTCATCATTGGCTGGATGTATTTGCCTCCTCATGACCCTCGTGTGGAGGATCCCATGAGAAGACGCCCACTCTTCCGCATCCACATGTGGGAGAGCAAAAAAGCCACTGTGGAGTGTATGTACGGACACAAAGGTCCCCACAAAGGTGACATACAGGTGGGCACTTGGAGAGCCCTCTCTGATAGGCAAGAGATTATCCCATAAGGGATGCAGCTTATTGGTAATTGAAATCTAAATTCTATCTCTGCACTAAGGCAGAGGAATTTTCAGGATATTTCTTGGCACACATAACTGAATCTACTCTATTGTGAGGTTTGTACTCTCTGAAAGTTGGTAATTCTCTAATATGTCTCATATTATGTTATTTTAGACCGTGAAGAAGGATGAATTCTCAACCAAATGTAATCAGACAGATCATCACCGCATGCCGGGAGGCAGGCAGGAGGTGAGGGGACAAGTCCAGGATCTAAAGCCTGTTAATGACCTTGTTTTTTTGTTTTTTTTTGTTTTTTTTTGTTAACATGTTGAAGTTTTTAAAGGCATGCATTTTGATAATGTTGAAATTCAAAAATAACGTCACCAGTGTTTATGTTATGTATTTATATTTGTGTGTGTGGTGCGCGTGTGTGTAGGAGTTTAGGACATGGTTGGAGGAAGAATGGGGGCGAACTCTGGAGGACATCTTCCATGAACACATGCAGGAGCTCATCCTCATGAAGTTTATTTATACTAGCCAATATGAGTATGTCTTTGTTTTGCATAATTTCTCTGTACGAGCTGAAATCAAGAGTGTCAGTGAATGCAACACATTAACGTATAACTTTTCCAGATAACTCTGACAGCATTATTAGAGGGTCCTGTAAAGCTGTGGGTTTGATATGGTTTTGTTTGACAGTAACTGCTTGACATACCGGCGGATCTACCTGCCTCCTAAGATGCCTTCTGACCTGCTGCAGCCAGGCCTCTTCAAAGGCACTTATGGCAGCCACGGCTTGGAGATTGTCATGCTCAGTTTCCATGGAACAACTGCAAGAGCCACCAAGCTCACGGTGAGTGCCTTTCCTGTAGCCATTTATACGATACTGTATGTCTCAAGAAGAAATTCAGAAGATTACTCAGATGTGTTAGCCTTGAACTATAAAACTGCTATAAGCTTTTTACAGTTGTATAAACACATGAATTTATTTTCACCAGAAGGACAGCTTTTAGGACCATACCAGTGGTTTTCCATGTTTGAGTACAATAAATACAACCCACATACATCTTACATTACTGCCAACCATTTTTCAAAACATACTACTGGAGCAGTACATTTTAGATTCTTTAAATTTTCCGCAGGTTATCATCAGCCTGTCAGACAGCAACATACTAAGTCATAATTTGACATGAAATAATAATTGCTCAATCTTTGAACTTGCTCTCCTTGCCGTTGAATAAATCATTTTTGATACTGATCTCTCATGATGGGATCAAAAATCTTACTCTTACAGCTCAACTCCGAGTGCTACAGAATGTAATTTTTCCTCTTCCCACAGGGAGACCCCAACGTTCCTGCAGGGCAGCTCACTTTGGATGTGGACCTGAGCCGACCTGTGGTCCTTCCAGACTTGGAGTACCAGCGCAATATAGAGGAGCTATCCAGACTCATAATGGGGGTACATGAGGAAGTACAGAGGCAGGCAGAACAACAGGCCAAGGGCACTTCCACCACTCTCCACAGCACAGCAGAGGGGGTTTGTGGTGGTGCCAGTGGAGCAGAAGAGGGGGAGGCAGGCCCTGGAGTCTGTTCAGACACCTGCCAGCCTGGCCCCAGCAGCAGCAGTCCCCCTGAAGCCCAGCCTTTTGTTCTCCCTCTAGGGGTGATGGCTCGCAATGAGGTGTACCCTCGCACCTGCAGGAAATGGTAAGAGTTAAGTTGAAGAACATCAAAAATACATGCAGCATAAACACCGCTGCTGATAGATTGATAAATTGATACTTTGCAGTACTACATCATAGATTTTACTCAAGTCTTGTTAAGGTTTAGTTACAGTCAGGATTTTTGACAACATTATTGCCATTTCTAAACACACTGAGGTTTCTGGTTCACAAACATGATGGCAGCTGACAAGACAAGACAGAGCATTATTACAACAGGCAGCCTGTAAATTCAGTGTACCTGCAAAAATCCGATTGAGTCCTATTTCATTTCCATTTAACTTTAAGAAGACAAAGTGATTTCTTGTCAAGACTGACTGAAAGTTTAGGCATTTTTCTCTCATTTTAAAATGTTCTGGTAAAATAAAACTATTTCCTTTCCAGAGATGGATAAGTAATTGTGATAGATAACTTTGATTCCATTGTTGAGCAAAATTATTGTGATTATTATTACAGACATAAGTTTACAGCCCTATTTCAAACGCAGTGACTCTGTGTAATCCAATGCAGACCACAAACCAATGAAACATTTGTCACCTCTCAGTTTTACACCCAGTAATACACTGATGGATTGCTGTTCTTCCATTACAGCTTCTATGGCACAGGCCTGATCGCTGGGCATGGCTTTACTAGTCCAGAGCGCACCCCAGGGCTCTTTGTGTTGTTTGATGAGGACCGTTTTGGTTTCATCTGGCTGGAATTGAAATCTTTCAGCTTGTACAGTCGCCTGACGGACCACCTAGCCCACGCTCATGCCCCAAATATGGAGCGTTTTGAGGCCATGCTACGCAACATGCAGTCCTGGACGTCCTGATGCACCGAACCCTAACTCACCTCTCACAATACGTCATACACAAATCACCTCTGTTCTCATTACTACCACTTTAGCATATGACCTTAATCTTCCAGATACTGTAGATCTATCTAAGCTTGATGAACGTGGGATTTTAATGTCTGATTAAGCTACTTATGTCACCATGACTCAGCACACTCGCGCTATTCCCATATAAGCACTTTGAATGGCCGCCCCAGTCACAGTCAATCACCTCACCTCAGTACAAATGTATTATCGCCAGTGCAGCATGATAACAGGTCATGTAAACATTCTGATTAAAAGTTTTAATTAATTTATTTATTCCCACTTGGAGAAAATGACTATTTCATACCACTTGTTATGGATCAAACTGTATGTGCCTCTGATTCTAAAATGTACACCTTGTCTGTACTTCCTAGTGCTTGAATAAGAAAAAAAGTTACCCTGTGTATTCTGCTCTGTGGTACTACAATTATTTCAGTGCCCAGCATATTCAACTGCATGCTGCATTTTATTTAGCCCTACCTGTATTTTGGCCATGCCCATTATCCGAACATGAAAAAAATTTATTTCTGTAAAGCAGCATGCCTTGCTTTTTATTAGTTTTTGTTTTTTGACCATATGAATTTCAAAAAGACAGCATCTCAGGTGTTTTTCCTCTTTACTACAAACAGGAAAAACAAACAACTGATTATGACAAAAAGGGGAATAGGTATGATGAAGGTGCTTTCTTTATTTGTCCCATATAAATATTAAGTGATTTGTTACTGGGCAATTCTCTACTAAACAAGTAAGCTTATGTTGTCTTATCACATATTGTAGCAACATCAGCCAGCTTTGGGTAAATTGATATCTTTTTTGCTCTTTGAACAGGCACTTCAAAGTTATCTCTTTCCAAGATATGTATTGGTTCACAGTTCTATATGTAAAATGGACGAACAATGTTACCACACCCAAAACAATACTATATAAGTTGGGGAAGTGTGATGCAATATAATTGCCTAAATATAGACAAGTTGGTTTTTATCAACTGTGCTTGTATAATTATAATCTGGATCAAAAACACGTATTTCCTTTGAATTGTATTGCATTTGACTATTTGTATGGCTGACGTAAAGTTTGCCTGGCTTTAAACCTGCAAAACTATTCCATCCAGTTTTCCAGTTTATTTCAAACTTGTGACCAGGCTAGCTGAACATTATACAAGATAACAACTCAAAGCATAACTCATTGCACCAAGTGTCTGTATGTCATCATGGCCTGAAGGTGGTGCCCAGTAGCTTTCCAACTCCAAGTGCACTTTTCTGGGCAGTATAGTGAATCATTCAAAACCACTGGCCAGCACTTTTATATCAGACTGCAGCTTCAGACTGCAGCTTTGCTTATGTTTGCAAAAAATCTTTCATTTCATCTCTCAGTTTTATTTTGTCATATTTTTTTATTTTTAAACTTTATTTGAATGTTATATACATTCACTTCCCTGTCTGTAAGCTGTGCCACATACCCAACAGTTTGAATGATTTGCCTTTGAAAAGTTGTGCTTTGTACTACATACAATACCATCGGCCTGACTTTCTTGAAAACTAACACATTTTGACCTGTTGAACTGCTCATATTGGACTTCAGGGAGCTTTTCAGCTTAAGCGCTTTTCTCGGTATTAAAAAAAAAAAAAAAATTAAAAAGAGCTTCTTTGTTTAATTTATGTGTTCTTATATGCTGTATCAGCTCTAGAAAGACATCATGGGAATAAACTTCTCACTTAAAGGAATTTCCTCCATTGCTGCTTTACTTGAGTACATAGTTGAATTTTGATATAGACTACAAGACAGTGAGCCATATTTCTTAAATTTTATATTCAGTGNCCCCCCAAAAAAAAACAAACAAAAAACAAACTTGTAGCATAGCCAACAAAAAAGCAGTGTAATTTATATAAATAATTATCTTGAGGATATAGACCGGGGTCATGGGTTATAACCTGGGTTATGAGAAACATTAAAATATGGACAATCAATATAGCTTTTATTTTTCATAATTACAGCATTTGTGATAACAAAAACTCTGTTTGTTACTGTGAACCAAAGTGCAATATGCTGGTCATCATTCAGTGTTAAATGAGATTTAAGAAGATTGTTGTATTTCTAAGTGTTGCTGTCTGTGGTGATGACTGAATATGTCAACATATGACATAGAAACACACTACTGAGAAAAAAATATACATCCATGATTCAACTCTTCTATCAAAACTGGAGTGGCTCTCAACAACTACAAGGTGACACAAGGAAACCAAGCGATGGAAAAAAAATATGAGTAGCCAATAAATAAGAAATTAATACAAGGAAATGAAATGTTTAATATTATGGGGTAAAAGCCCAATTAAAAATTAAGTCACTCTTTACTGTGATAATAAGGTGAAGTCATGGCATACCAAGTTGAAACCATTTTTACAATTCAGCACATAATGTTCAATTAAGCTTTTCTAAATTAGATGATCTTTGTGGGGAGACATGAGCAAACTCCATATTTTTAAGGAAAGCACCACAAATATTACAAATATCCTCTAGTTTTGCCATAAGCTTTTAATTTTTGAAGCTAAAGTGAGTTTGTCAAAGAACTATATTTCCTTTTAAAACATTCAGCTTTTATTTCTTAACAGTTTTACTTAAAGTGCTGGTATGCCTTTGTTTATTAAGAAAATGCATGCGGAATCTTAACATAAAATCATAGCATTTTAACCAACAAGAGCCTTGATTTTGTTTTGCATGTTATTTTATGTTTCACACTGCTCAGTGAATTACAGCAGATACAGTGGCTGATTTGAATGTGATTAATAATGGAATTAATAAAACTGATGGAACCGACAGATAAGTTTTACAACTCGCTGTGCTCGGTTTTCTCTTTATGTTGATGGATCTTCTCTGGAAGGGTCTGAGTCATGAAGATGAAGCGGTCCTCCTTCAGGTGCTGACCAGGTACCTGCTCTACATCCATGGACAGGTAATCTCCTTCTGCTCCATACTGTGGCCACTGAGTAAGGCCATCCCCATTAGGAGATCTACAGACACACACACACACATATACACACTGTAAACATGTTTGTCATAAATTATGTCGATGTGTGCTATAAACTATGATGAGGGTTAACGCCTACCCTGTACGGGCAAAGTTTGCCCAGTAGCTCATCATGGTTCTGCTTAGCTGCTCCTCCTCTTCTGTGCATACATCTAAAATAATGGTAGTCTGGTCAACCATAATTCACCCTAAAACATTTCATTTTAGAAAACCTAGAGACAAAACTCCAGATCTAGTGCATATTTGAAATAGTGATTTTAACAAATGTCCTTACCTTCTAGTTTGATATGGGTAGTTGTGAAGCAGAATCCTAATACTGCAAAGAGTTCATCTCCATGGTCACTCCCAACAAAGCTTGGCCTTAAGGCCTGCAGCAATTTGGGAGCATACTGGTACTCATAAAAATATACTGGAGCACCTGCATCTAGTAGTAGACAAATAAAGATGTGTGAGAGTAAATAATGAATAAATAACATTTACGTTTAGATTTATGTGATCTTCTTTTTAAAAGTACCTCTGTGAGCATTTGCAGTTTTAAGGGCTGGGATAGTGAAAATCATATCTCCAATCAGCTCAGTAAACCCATCTCTATTTTTCACACGATCTTCAGCAGCTCCCAGATATTCATCTACCAGAATCTCTATGACAATATTGTCTTTAAGCTTGAGACAAGAAAATGCACATTGTCAATAGAGAAGCTTGAGCAAGATGAAGCACTGAATTACTGTACACAGTATGCCAGGAGGTCTTACATCAGAATACCACATCTGTAGGAAAGATAGGACCTCCTCCCGATCCATTCCCTCTGTCCAATTTGGAGGGGCAAAGAACTATGAGAATACATAATTGTGTCTGACATGTGAAACAAGCACAGGAAGTGAAACTTTACTTTTCAGAATCACAAATTCCAGTAACAATTCAACAGTTACACTTACAACAGGAAGTAGCCACCCCCCTTCATCATTGTTAACACCTATCATGAAAGGTAGAGTGAGAAGTTCATGATTACGCAGTAACTCATCCACTGGTTTTGTCACAAAGTGCCCATCAATATTCGCAGGAAATCTTAGCGTTTCGTTCTTGAAAGAAAGAAAAAAAATTGTAAAATAAAAAGTTCTGAAGGTGGTTCATTGCCAAATTGAGATTGTAAAGTATTTCTGCAAACACAGCTACAAAGATGAATATTTGTATATCTCACCTTTACAACAGTAAAAATCACATCAGTGTCTGTGTTTCTTATGCAGTCAGCAATCTCCTTTGTGCTCACGGTGCTACAGTCACATAAATCAGCTACAGTCTAAGAACAGATATCAGCATTCGTCTCAACAATTTAAAGGGGAAGACAAGAGGGTGTGGTAATGTAAAATATTCTATATTATGCATTTACAGAATTTTACAATTGAAATAAAAATAAGTAAACTGATAAATAACCTTTGTCATAGGCAGAGGATCATTTGACACAATCACATCCATTGCAGCAGTGCCACTCTCAGCAATTGCACGGTGGAAAAGGCCATCAGACAACGGTGAAAGAAGCTGTAAATTCAAGCAACAGAAAACATGGAATGTTCCATGTAGTATCTCCCTCTGAAACTATCGTGCATTTGTTGGCATACAATTTTAGAATTTATTTGAGTTAGGAGTTTGAGTCTTACCAGGAGAGATACGCTTACTCCACCAGCAGACTCACCAAAAATGGTGACTAAACCTGGGTTGCCTCCAAAATGATGGATGTGCTGTTGAATCCACCGCAGGGCTTCCACCTGGTCCAGTAGGCCAAAGTTCCCTGACATGTGCTCATCTCCAGTGCTGGAGAGAACAATGAGGTTACTTATATAAAAAAAACCACAAAGTAAAAGTGAGCAAATTCTGTTTTTTTTTTTTTTTTTTTTTCTTTTTTCTCACCTGACTATGATTGTGTAAACTGCACATAAAATTTGATATTTTCAGAGCTGTTTGGGTCATATTTATATGACTCCTCCCACTGAGCCTGGCTAACCCTGCAGCCCCTGAACTGGGTCCCTAAATCTTCCACTGTTGGTAGCAATTTGGCTGTGCACATAGTTTACTGAATATTATTTATGTAAATACACAATTTGTTTTGAATGCAAAAAAAAGAAATTTCAAAATGGCTGATTTTTAAAAGCAGAGTTTAGACAAAAAGATACAGGATACAATTTATAAAACTGAGCATCTATAACACAGACAGATGCATACCACTGAGCCAAGAGTGACAGAAATCCATTCCTAAAAATGCAAAAACATATATTTTAAGGATACTTAGTGACTTGAGCCTTTTAACCTGAGAAAGCCCAGTAGTCCTAGGCGATACTGGATCAGAACCACAACTACATCCTGGTAAGCAGCCAAGGAAGAGCCATCATACATTGAAGCTGATCCCATCGTTAGCCCTCCACCATGGATCCAGACCATGACCTGCTCAGGCAAAGAAAGAATGTAATCTTTCCATGAAACATACAGTAGATCAATTTTAATTTCATCAGACAAGAACTCCAAACTGGATTTAACTAACAGACCCCATAATAATTAAAACCAAAATCTGATTGTGGCTCTTACTTCAGTTTTGATGTATTAAGCAATCCTGTTTAAAATGTAAATATTTTTATTCTTATTGATTTTTTTGGACTTGGTCTAAGTAATAAAATGTTGTGTAACAATTTCTCTGTGAATATTATGGACAAAGCACTTATCAAAAGTTGAATTTTGAGCTGAGCAGGTGCTTCCAAAACCTGTAGCAAAGATACTTACTGGAAGCTTGGCATCTTGGTCTGCCTTGGCAGGTGTGTAAATGTTGAGGTAAAGGCAGTCTTCTGATATATCTGGGATATCTACCACCAGGACACTGAGCTTTCTGAGCAGATCCACAAGTAGCTCTTTGTACTGAACACACCTAAAGAGAGAAAAATGTATGTATTATAACATATGTAAAGGATACACCCTCAAAATATACAATCACTAGAGTACATGGCTGCCTTACAAAGGTGGCTGCTTGGTCGCGTCCCTCACTCCTTTCCATCCCTCTGCAGGCTGAGGTGAAGCCAGTCTCAGAGGACCAACAGGAGGCTTTGCAAATGGCACACCCAAGTAGGCATGGACCCCTGTGTCCTTCCCCTTAACATTCACATACTCGCCTCTCAGGCTTCCAAGTTCTGTATGGACTACTGGACCTGTTAGGATATTAGGACTGAGTCAGAATCAGAATGCAGCAGGAAAAGAATGGAGGCTATTCTCCATAAAGACTTCCTCGGTGTGTATACAACACTCACAAGTCACAACAAAACAAATGATCAGATGTTAGGGTGAGGTCATTTCTCTCTTGCTGGAGTATCCCATTTTGTTTGCTTCAAGGGTAAAGAGCAAGAAGAAAGGGTAGACCGCACACTGAAATACAAGCTCCCAAAAAGGTTTTAATTAGTGCAACATTTTGATCATCAAGGTCTTCCTCAGGCAAACTGACCTTGCCAGTTGAAACACTGCACTAATTAAAACCTTTTTTGGGAGCTTGTATTTCAGTGTGCACTGTGCAGTCTATCCTTTCTTCTTGCTGTATTCTGTTTGAGTCCTGAACCTGATCCCAACTGATGTGCACATCACTTTATTTGTTTTTGGTTCAAGGGTAAGGGAATCATGCTCATCAAAAGTTATCATCATATGTCATTGCTGAAGATCTAATTCCAAAACCATTTGCACCAACATGGAGTTGATCCCTGCTTTGCTGCTAATATAAGAGCATTTAGTGGGGTGGGGCACTAAAAAAAAAAAAAAANCTAAAAAAAAAAAAAAACAAACAAAAAAAACCCTGGGAAAGCGTGTCCACATGCATTGATGTTGTAGATCATTAACATCCAAAGGAAAGAAAATTGATCATTGTAAACTGGGGCCAGGCCGGTATACTGACTCAAAGGTGAGGACCATTGCCATTGTTTTTGATGGTGTTGCAACATAATATAATTCATGGCCAAAAGTAAGGCCAAATCCCTGCAGCCCTATATGCGGGGGCAACTAGTACCCATGGTTTTCAAATTAGACACTCTGTAATGAAATATGGGTCTAATGTTCAGGTGTCCACATACTTTTAGCCATGTAGTGTATGCAGAACTGTTTCCAAGCCTTCCCAGCGTTTTGTCACAGCATTGCCAGTATGTAGGTGAGAGGTAATCTCGCTTCAACCTTAATTGTTAAAGAGTGTGGAAGCAGAGGTAATACTTTAAGTTGATATGTAATTCAAGCCTTTCACATGTGCGTTTTAAACTAAATAAGTAAAGGAACACAGGTCTAAGATACATGGTCAGATTAACCATGAAAGCGCCAAGATCTAAAAATCAATATACAAACTTTTGTTTTCATTAATTGAGTCCTGAAATTAGCCGTCTTCGACTTACCATTGAGATCCGCAGTAACATGCGGAAATAAAATAGATGTCGCCAGGAAAAAGAGAGTCTGACTTAAACACAAGTCCATAGTGTCTCGTCTAACAAAATTCGGGCAGTGTCTGCCTATTACTTTAACCGAGATAGAGGAAGAAAGTTAATCATTGTATAGAAGGCATTACGTAACTTGGCACGTTATACTCATAGTTCCAAAGCAGCATAGAACAGTTCGTCAGTGGTACTGTTCATCTACTTTGTCCGTTTGAGTTAAGCAACTCCTCTTTGAGGGTTGCAACACTGGGTTTGGCAAACTAAACTTCGGACATGATATTTAGTCTGTCTTTGAATCTAGAAAGTTCAACAGTGAATGCTCCTAAATAAATACACGTATTGTGGAAGTGGAACTGGAATATGTGATCTCCAGTAGTTTCCGAAAGAAACAAAGTGGAGAAATGTTAAACACTTGCTTTAACATGCCTCCAATACGTTCCTTTTCAATGACACACAGAAACAACGGCTCAGATCAACTTCAAAGACTCTCTACATCGTGGTACATAACATGGGGCCAGTGGCGCAATGGATAACGCGTCTGACTACGGATCAGAAGATTCTAGGTTCGACTCCTGGCTGGCTCGAATTTTTTTTTTTTCCCCCCTCTTCCCCAACCATTTCACTGTAATATTGAAAATACAGCAGATTTTCCTATACAGTTGCAAGTTCCACAACTGGAAATGACAGAGAAACATATTAAAAAAATTCCATTAAATTTATCCTTGGACACCCGAACAAGATTCAGATAATTAAATAGCTTAATACACTGTAATGTCAAACAGTTTGTTCCTGTTGGACTGATGTGAAATAATAATCTGTTGTTTTTGGTGTTTGTGTGTATTACTGCCCACAAACACAGCAACCAGCCGCACGTTTGACCTTTATGAGTCATTGAAGCTCATAAGGAAAGAAACACGGCTGATCTCTCGCGAGGAACGACGCCATTATCGGAATCTCTACAAACAACACGAGAATTCATCATTCACACGGTAATATAACCCATTCTTACACAGTACATGTGTCGTGTGCCAGCGCCGAAGAACAGAAGACGCAACGAAATCATATTTTATAGTTATTCTTAACATCAGTTCTTATTACATTTAAGCAGGCTTTAGGCCTAGCTAGCGTGCTAACCAGTTCGCTAGCTTGCTTTTGCATTACTTGAGCTTTAACGTTAGCACGCAAGCTTGCAAATTGATTTTGTAGCGCAAGCTAACAAGCTAGTAGCCTTTTTCTATGCTGACTAGCAAACAACACAGAATTAAAAATGCTGTTTGAATAGGGTAGCAATAGTGAATATTAGTGAAAGAGGACATGAAGTTAGTTGGTGTGAGAGAAGAGGAGGCAGAGGATAGGGTTAGATGGAGGCAGATGATTCGCTGTGGTGACCCCTGAAGGGAAAGCCGAAAGGAAAAGAAGAAGAAGAAGAAGAATAGGGTAGCAATAACTGGGGGTATTTGAAATTGGATTACATATATACCCACTTATGTCTAGTATTTCAATATTTAATTTACGATAGGCCAATCTTCAGGATGCTAGAGACCCCCGTCCAGTTAGCTAACGTTAGCCATAATTATAATGTCTAAACTTAATCAAGAACGATTTTAATAAGTTTTATTTTCTTGCCCTCAGTAATTTTGTGTCCATCTAACTTGGAGATGGATATATTTGGTCTAAACAAATCTAGTTCTTTGTACAGGACTGACGGCAAACGATTATCACCCGCCAAGTAATTGTACTCCCATTTCATACTGGTTTAGCAACTGTCATGGGTTGCAGTCATTGGAATAGACATGCTATTCATTGTTATGCTTAACAGAATTACTCAAAGTAACGAAGACAGCCCTTTAATCCAAAATAAGACACACTGACTCAGGGATGACGGGCACCTTGAAGCTCCGAATGCTCCAGTTCCCTGTTGTGTTGTGTCTTGGACACTTATGTACTAGAGTTGACATAAATTTTGAGCCTGATATTTATTATTTGTTTAGTGGAAGTAATATAATTATTTAGGTATTTTTGGACATCTCATGATTCATTTGAGTTACCGGTAAATGATTCAGACTTTTAAGTTCTAGAGAAATCTGAGGGTCTGCGAGTAGTACAAGCTGAATAAAGTAGTTAACATGAATAATTGTGTTTTTGTTGGCTGTTATTCTTTGAACTAGGCCAGCATCCACCCTCCTCAATTGATTTGCACCCCTTAAAGATATAAAACTCATTTTGCTTTAGATAATGAAGTCATGTCAGCTGTGGCAGAGTTTGGGGACTGCCATGAAAAGAACTTCTTTGAAACTGATAAAATCCCTCCAGCATAATTTGCACAAGTGTGTCAAGTTGGAAGGAGATTATGTTGAAGAAATAAATTACTACAGCACCTCTAATTTAGATTAATGTATGCTGTGCTCAACACTTTTAAATCAACCCTCTTATATAAACCACAAAATACCACACATACATTATTTGAGTCAATTTCAAACATTAAAGGAAATCATTAAGGCAATGACATGCTCTATTGTATGTTTTCACTGGTGGCAAGTTATACAGTATACATTTATATATTTATGTAGTTTGTGATTGGATTATTACAGGACATTGCTGCCCATCAAATACAGTTGTTTTGCATGAAAATAGAAAATAGACACATAAAAAGAAGAAAGTGCATGTATTTATCTTGTCCACAAATCTCCCCTGCAAATTCTGATTTTAATGAACTCTAAAATTCTGCTTATCTGTTTATGCTTTTAATGTTGTTGGTCAGAAGAGGCAAGTGTGCTCACGTCAAATTAAACCACCATGGCACCTACCTGAGAATGTGAAACTTATTTCTAGAAGAGCTACATAGAAACATAGTACAATTGTGTTTCTTTTTTTTTTTTATTTTTTATTTTTTGTCAGTTTTGTGATGTTAGTTTGGTTATGTANTGTTTCTTTTTTTTTTTTATTTTTTATTTTTTGTCAGTTTTGTGATGTTAGTTTGGTTATGTAAGCACACATGATCTAAAGTGTATGATCGCTACCAAATGTACTTAAAAGCTGTCAGTAATTTAATACTATATTCTTATGTAGAATAAAGCCATGCTCTACAAAAATTGTAAATTTTTCTGTCTCAGTCTAGTAATGTCAATAAACATACATTTTGCTCTCTCTTTAGGCTGAACCAGCCCTGAAATAATATACTGCTCTCACCCTGTTAATGTATATGTCAGCTGTGAACAATGGCTGAGCAAGAGTTGGATGAAATTGTGCAAATAACAGTGGAGGACTTTCACCAGGATGACCGTACAGGTAAGATTACAGTGAAGAAATATGAATACTGATTTCATATTTGACTGATTTCATATTATCTGGCTTTAAAATACCCCAACCATTCTCATTGACCATTAGTGTTAGATCTTATATCGGACTATGCAGAACATTGAAATCTGTCAATTTTACTAATTTTGAAGTTCATAAAAGTTTTAATCTAGGCTAACTTTAGACTAAGTTTGCACTGTGCAGCTGTATTATACAGGAAAGTATGATAAACATCTGATCTGAAGTTGGTATTTTGATAGATTTTCTTTATTAAATGACTTGCATTGGATACATGGCAAAAACATTTGAGTGAGACATTCCTGATTATAATAGTGAAATGCAATAATACTGTCATGATGTTTTGTGGGTGTATCTCCATGGTATCTCTTCATTTGATTTATTGTAGACATGCTGGACAATCATGAAGACAATGAAGAAAGACCACTAAAGAAAAGGAGGAAATTAAGCACCAGCCAGGAGAATAACATGAACAATAACAACCAAGACATATCTTTCATTAAGGTACTGAAGTGTTCCATTATGTATGCTTCTACAATTTTATAACTAATAAGTTAAATGACACTTTTTTGTTGCAGACAATAAATTACACATATATTGTACATACATGTATCATTTGTCTGTCCAGAACTTGTTGGTCTCATTCAGCGAATCAATCAGTCAGCGACTGGAGGGAATTGAATCAAAGTTACAGGCTCTGGATGTTACCTGCAAGGCACTTGGACGCAAATTGGACAGCATGATGCCCAGTCCTAAGAGTCCAATCCAGGTCCCTATGATAGCAGGATCACCACAGGGGGCCACTCAAACCTGGAACAAAGTGCGCTGGTGAGCTACGAGATTTTGCACACCAGCACATTTTGCAAAAATAAAGTATTTTCTCTCTCCACTCTGTTAGAGTGCAAGTATTGGCAAATGAAGATTAATTTAAATTAATTCTGTAGTCTTTCATCTTTGAAAGAAAAGACACACATTTTTCATTTTCTATTTTGTATTTACTTAAAAGGCATTTTTATGTGTTTCAGTACAAAGCATGCGTACAATGCATAATGAGGAAGCTGATAGTTAATCTACCAGTTTACCACTATTATTTGGCATTTTTCTTCAGCGTTGTTCCACAAACAAATGTGATTGTGAGCAGTGAGAATCCAAAGGTGTCTGGCCAGGAAGACTCTCCACTAGAGAACCTGCTCAGCAAGTAAGTAGCTCATATCAGCTGTGTTTGATGTATAGACTGATGACAGTCATTCATTTCCATAAAATAACTGTAAACGTTTTAAATCATTAATCTTTTTATCTATTAGTCATCCTGAAAAATAACCTTCCTCCTTACAGTATTTCTACTAATGACACAAAGTTTTAGCAGTTTAATGTATTGTTATTGTTACATATCACATTTTATATCCTGGCAGTCCAGTTTTTATAATCAAACCCCTACACAGTCTTTGTCATATTTCTAGTTTTTTTTTATGTATGTGTACGATTGATGCATCAGAATCCATTTTTTCTTACATTTAATGAGTAATTCAGCTGTGAAACTTTTAATAATTCATTCCCTGTGCATTACCAAATGTCATTAAAACGTTTTTATAATGGCACTCAGCAGGTGTCAACAGGTGTCGTGCAATGTAAGCTCACCATACAAGTTGGTCCCTGCCATAGTACATGCCTTAGATATGCTCCATTGAATATTTGATTTTCTTTTCAGCACAGTGAACAAGCGGCGGCAAAACACAATACTGGTAAAGGTGCCGGGCCCTGAGGAGAGTCAGGAGGACCAGGAGAGTGGCTCAGAGGCCAGTGACTCAGTTTCCAATGGTGGCCATTCTGGCAACGTACAAAATGGCCAAAATGTCACACTCATCACTCTAAACTCTGAAGGTATGGTTTGACAATGCAGATAGTCACAACACAGATATGCCATTTTTCTTTTCTTTTTATTCTTTATCTCTATTTCATAGGACCATAAGCGTAATGTTGCTGTCAGGTGAAGCAGTAGCAAAAAATGTTACAGATTTCCTGGCCCAGATCTTCTGCTTCACTTGTCTGTAGAGCACTGTAGAGCATTCCCAAGAAATACAAGACAGTACAAACAAATGTAATATTATGGTGTCATGCTATGACACATTCATAGAGATAATGTTGAAAATTAGTGGTCTTGTCTGCATCTTCCACCTACAGAAATGTTTTATAATTGTGCTGCCATGAATAAACCGATTTTCACATAATTCGGTTCCTGCAGTGTCCTCCAAGTCTGCTTTAAACCTTCCATATCATGATACCCACATGTCAAACTGTTTACTTAAGATACAGATATGATATAGGTCAGGCAATACATTTATTTCTTTGGCTCCATTGAATCCCCGCTGTCTTTAATGCACATGGCCAAACTGTGACAATTAGACCCAGGTTTAAAAAAAAAAAAAATCTTTTCCTTGAATTGTGTCTAACGTGACTTTTTCNTTAGACCCAGGTTTAAAAAAAAAAAAAATCTTTTCCTTGAATTGTGTCTAACGTGACTTTTTCACGGCGTGCATGTTAAATGGAGAGTGACAGCTTCTCTATAATGTTCATGTCTCTGTAGCTCTGTCTCAGACTGTATTGATAAACCCTTTAATGGTTCACCCATGTGTTGAGTAGTTTTGCTCAGTGGTTCTAACTGGGCCCAAGTTAAAAATAGTACATTTGTAATTGAGCAAACCTAAACTGTGTCCATATTGTTATTCTGTTTGCTTTGACTGTTGGTCAGCTTGATTTTTATTTACTTTTTTTATTGGGCTTGTTCTCTGTTAGCTTCAAAGGCAAACTGTTAATCTTTTATTTACAGCCATGAGATAAAATTGTCTTTCTCAGCCTTAGCTGAAAGGACCCATATGGTATTTACAACAGTGTGCCTCATGCTTTCTGTGTGTGTTTGTTTGTGTGTTAGGCTTAACAGTTAACATTCATTGAAAGCAGATGTAACTTTGATTGCTTGTGGGATAATGCCATATATCCTGCTAAACCATGACTTCAGTATGTCAGGAGAGACTTTGCAAACAATTCACCTCATTCTCCTTTTCTGCCACATGAGGGTGCTCTGGTATTACTTGAATTATCTAAATAGCACAGCATTAGTCTAGCATTGCTGGCCTGTGATTTTTCCTATAGTCACCTCACATCATTTTGAACAATGTTTTTTTTTTTTTTTTTTTTTTTTTTTTGTTTTTGGCTTTTCCACAGATGACTACCCAGGAGGCACCTGGTTAGGAGATGAAAACAACCCAGAGATGCGAGTTCGGTCACCAGTTTCGCCAGCTGATATGCTCTACATCACCACAAATTGCCGCTCAGCAGAGAAGATGGCTTTGACACTTCTAGACTACCTGTTCCACCGGGAGGTCCAGGCCATGTCAAACCTGTCTGGACAAGGCAAACATGGGAAAAAGCAGCTTGACCCACTAATGATCTATGGCATCCGTTGTGAGTCCCCTTAATATTTTAACAATCTACCATACACAAGTATCGATTTCACAGCACCTAGATTGCCTTCAGATGTTGCTTTGATAAACTATATGTAGACATTGTACTAAATATTACTCCATGACAAGAATCAGGAAGAAAAGTCTACTCTTATATAACAACTGCTGGTATTGACAGGTATCCTTAATGCTTAGAAGTGAATCCATTCTTAGAAGTGACTCCAGGACTTATAGCTGTGCAAGGAGTTGACATTTGTTATTCTGCCTTTCCAGCATATCTTGTGAAGTTTTTGCTGATGTTTTTGAACTTATGATGACTTCATAGGCAAAATGACTGACTAGTTATTGCTAAGGCAGTGTTTGATAACTACTACATATCATAATTATCACATGGTTTTTTGCATAGCTGTATAATGCTGATAAAATTCAGTCAGTATGGGTTTAAACATTTCTCTATTAAAACGGTACCTGAATTATCTGAGACTGTTCCCACACTTCATTCACATTCCATAATGAAGCACTACCAAATTGAGCACAGAAATAGAATGCAATCTGCATTCCCAAGGCAGGTTACAACAACATACATTCATCACTTTATAAGTGCATTAATGTGTAACACATTTTATCAAATACCAGAGCATAAATGACAAGCACATGGAGGATACAACGATACTGATAGATCCACTTCTAATTCAGAGAACTCTGAGTCCTTAGTTAGTGGAGTCAGACATATGATGGTAGACACATGGATATTTATTTAGTTCATTAAATCCTGCAACTGTACACAATACCATATGTGTGGAGTGAACAATGCAGTGTGAATGACTGGTTCTGGCAGCCTAGCTCTTGTGAAGTCAAGTCAAATTTATTTGTTTAGCCAGCCCAATATGATATACAATTTCTGAGAAGTCTTTACAGGCCTGCACAGCAATGGTTCACAACCCAGCCCAAGGTCTCTAATAAGACAAGGAAAAATTTAAAACCTTAGAATCCAGGGAAACAAATGTTAGAAATCTCAGGAGATATAATTCAAAGGGAAATGCCCTCTCCTTGATCAACCTGGTGTGCAATATGATCCATATGTGCATAGTCGGATTGGCAGNCCCCCCCCCCCCCCCCCAGGTAAAAATCCCAGTAAAAATCTGACCGTGCATAAGTGGGAAGAAGGCAAATTACAAACAAAGAAAAGAAAGTAACAATTTCTCTAAAAATAAAAAAAATTAAGAATAGAGGAAGATGTCATATCCTCCAGAGTGAGTTTGGGCACAAAGTTTTGTTGGTGTTTTGTTGTGGCTGTCTTAGTTTTATGTATAATTGTTTATTTTTTAGTATATATCCCACTACATACATAAGAATTTATATACTTGGATACCTGTGCTTCCCATCAGAAGGGTTGCTATGTAGTTCCAAGCTGATTTGGTTTGACATAGAGGTATGCAGAGGCTGGAACAGGGCCAATGACTCATTCTGCCTGTCTAAAAAAAAACGGAAAAAAAAAAAAAAAACCCCAAA
>VXCM01001452.1:19957-79488 GCA_014773175.1 Lucifuga dentata | reverse complement strand
CCCCCCCCCCCCCCCCCGTCTCATTTTCTACCTCCAGGCTTTAGCTGCATCATTAATTTATGTCGAGATGAAATGTCAAGCTGCTCACACCCTCTAAACAGGCAATAACATTCAGATGGACAGCCACTAATAAAGCTGTGTCCAGTCTCATCAGCACATGTCTACAGTGATGGAGGGATGGATTAGGGACAATGCTGCATGCCAAAGGATATGGAGACAGGAATGGAACCAGGGAAATGTTTCCCTCTATCATCATTAAAACTATGTATTGATTACAAAGGAATTGGTACTGTCACAAACATCCAGTACCATGGATACTTAATTATGCCCAGTCTTAAAATTTTACAATAAAAATATAAATTATAATCTTGACATTGTCCGCATGTGATCCTCTTGTTAGTATATTATCCTGGTGACCTGGTGTCACCTTTAAATTAAGGTCAATTGAGGGGCTTTTTTTGTAGGCAAGGGCAGGGTAAATGGAAATACATTTTGAAAGTTTTCCTGTTTTTTTTTTTTTTTTNTTTTTTTTTTTTTTTGTTTGTTTTTTATAAGTTTTCGTATTTTATCCACCAAAGCGCAAAGCAAAATTATTTAGTTTTCAGCACTACTTCAACAGTTAGCAGTTCTATGGACAAACATCAGTCAAAGAAGCGTGAGGTTGTGAGGGAAAAGAAGATGTGTACACCAAAACACTGAAAAGATCGCCTCAGAGTCCATAGTTGCTATTATGCTCAAAGATTATTTTGGCTACATGAGACACACATTCCCACTGACTTCCCCTTGTCCCCACAGGCCACTTGTTTCACAAATTTGGCATCACTGAATCAGACTGGTACCGCATCAAGCAAAGCATCGACTCAAAGTGTCGTACCGCTTGGAGACGCAAGCAGCGTGGACAGAGCCTGGCTGTCAAGAGCTTCTCCAAACGCACGCCTCGTTCTACAGCCACAGGTATAGTACAGATTATTATCAGGTGTCTCACATTCCTCTCTTTGTACCCAACAAGAGCTTCGACTTCAGCAAGGCTTTTTTCCTGGTTTTTTAAACATTTGCATCCAGTCTGTGGTGGATACATTGCCATGAACACCACATTTATCTATATACAGTATATCTTTATGTATACATTACACATATATGTATTTTTTTAGTCAGTCAAACTACACAGTATAAAAAGCAACCATTGACCCAACTATGTAGATATCTGGTTTCTTCTTCTGCTGCTGTTTCTTCTGTGTTTGGGCTGGTGAAATTTTCTTCCCTTTCTCTGAAGAGAAAGAGAGAAATGAGAAATGGACAGTAATGACGTCTTTCTGTAGACATGGAGATATTTTTATTATTTTTTATTATTTTAGTGGTGTCAGTCTCTTAACAGTGCTATCATTCATTACAACCAAAGCTTTGTTATGGTGGATAACAACATGGCTTGTGAGCAATAAATCCAAGTAAATTCTGTTAATAGAACTGACAATCTGTGGACTTGCTAGTAGCGTCACATGCAAATCACTACATCATTTATAGCATTTTTACAGTGTGCAAATAGATTTCCCTGCATGACCAAGTTGTGCTGTCGATATGCAATATTTACAGATCAGTTGGCTGTACCAAAAGTCAGATACAGTTGTTTTTTGATCCTTGGTTTCACAGTTTCTCTTATCAGTTTTGTTTTCAACACTCATTTCAGTCATTGTGAAAACTGTGCAGGAAAATATTGGATGAAAGTAGTCAACTGTCAAACACGTATTCTCACGCAGTATACTTTGACACATGTTAAGTTATTTCTTCAGCTGTTTGAAAGCTATGTGTTTGAAGACCTGAGTCCAACTGCAGATACAGTGTTTATTACTGCAGATGGTTGTAATCTGCACACAATGCCTGCTGTCCTTGCCTCCCTGTGAGCCATCACCCCTCACCTCTGACCAGGGAAAGCAAGACTGCGGGGGAAACCCAAATATCCTGTGAGCACACACTAGGGGTGGATTTTCAGGCCCTGCTCGCTGAGGCCACACGCACCATAGAGTGTAAAGCACAACTGCTGGCTCTCATGGTGCATGTACACACATGCAAAGAAACACACTAAACAATCATTCCCTCCTTAATCAGATTACATGTTAATGGACCGGAATGAGGCAAGTCTTCTGCTTTTAAAAGCATTATTTGTCAGTGAACCAGCAAAGAGAACTCAGGCCACAGGCCACCTGGCTCTTGCTTCCTCCTCTGGCAAACAAAAGTACTGAGGATTATTTACACAACACAGTAAATAGCAGTAATGATGAAAGATGGGAGACAGAGCCTTATGAGCAGCATAACACAGAGAGATTTTTTTTCTTTTCTAAAATGGTTGTCATACAACCTTTTTCAGTAACTGTTGGCAATTTTGCTACAAGAAATTATCATGAATCCTGGCAGTCATCACCTCTCCCAAATGATTATCTTTTTTTTATTTCTTTATATCTTGACATGTCACAAGTGAAGGTGTGCTGTTGTTTATTTTGTGGGCTGGGGTATAGGCTCCACTATCAATTAGCTCTTGAACAGTGCTGTTTCTTGACTTTTAACATGGTGTCTTGATATCCTCAGGGTGGCGTGGAGCTGTTGTGGGTGATGGGGTCAGGGGTTTCGGACTGCTGGTGTGATAGTGGGTGTTTAGACTGAGGCCTGGAGTTTGTGTTTGGCTGATAGACCATGAGTGTGTTTGGATGACTAGCTGGACAGTCCTTGTTGTGTATTTAGGCATTTGATAAAGTATAAACACGCCATCATTACCAGATGGCCTGAGAACTAGCCCATTTTCACAAGAGTTTGCTAAGCCATGATCATATGTGGGTGTGCAGGCATGTGTCAGTATGTGTCTTTGAGTAGGATTCAGTTGTTTTGTATTTCTGAACTAGTTTCGCTGTACACCGACCATATTGTTTGTGTTCCCAACCAGAGGGAGGGATTGCAGGAGATACGGCCCACATTGAGACTGCCACCCAGCAGACTTTGCACTACACCCTGGCCAATCAGCAGGTCCAGATCCACCGTATTGGTGAGGATGGACAGGTCCAGGTGGTAAGTGGACACACCTTCATACTTCATTGTCTGCTTGAATCCATAAGAAAACATTTATATTTGTAAGAAAACAGGAAGTAACTGTCTTTAGAAGACAAAAGAAGAACCTATAACCTGATTCATTTCTGTGACCTGTTAAAGGTCAATGCATCAAAGTAATGGAACTGAACTGTGTCTACAAACATTAATCAGATCAGCATTTAATGTTTCAGCTCTGAATTCACAATTCACCAAGGAGCTTGTAGTTGCTAAATGAGTTAAGGCAGCTTGGCCCAGTCCTGCTTACTTGTATATTCAAACAGCCAAAGACAGATACACACAGGCAGTGAGACAGAATGTTTATCTTCAGTGGTGTTTCACAAGGAAATTCAGTTAGATTATCTTGTCATAGTGCTATAAAAGCATGTTTTGACTCACATTATCATTGTCACCAGATGAAAACACTGTAGTCAACACTTCTTCTTAACTACACTTGCCATTTTAGATTAGTTATAGGAGAGTCTATGGTCGAGATAAAATCTAACCTGCAGCTAATATTACAAGAGCACACTGGATGTGCTTGCCAGGCCCTCTTAGCCTATTTATTTATTTACTTATTATCTATATTAATTAAACTTGATTTTAGAAAATCTGCTGTTATTGAAAATAGTTGGAATGAAAAGATGTCTTCCAAGCGTTTTGGAATTTTTTGACTTATTGATAGTTGCTGTTTCACTGTTCTGCCTGAAGGTGTCTCTCATCCTTCATGTCTCTCTCTCAGATTCCACAGGGTCAGCTGCATATTGCTCAGGTGCCACAAGGAGAGGAGGTGCAGATCACACAAGACAGTGAGGCAAGTGTGTGTGTGTGTGTGTGAGGCTGAGAGAGAAAAAAGAAACAATAAGCCACTCCTTTACTCGAGTCATGCTACCTGGTGTATTAAATTTCCTTTCCTCCATCATCTGTGTAGAAGAAGGGGTCATTCTTCTACAAGATATTATTTAACTACATCCATTTCCCAGTGATTGATCACATTTTTGGTCAGACTCTTAAGTTAACTTTCCACAGCTGACATCTCTCTTTTGTGCCCTATACGTTTCTGCCAGCCTTTGTGGACAGCCATCCCAGTGAAGCAAAATGCATCAAAGTAATAATGGATCACATTTAAGTCATTAGTCAATTGAAGCAAAAGCAGATGTTACCCATTAGAGACTCTTATTGTTTATATATTTGCCTGCTTATGCATGAGGTTCTGACCTTTGTTTCCACATAATACCCAGATGTGTCATGTCCCCACCAGACATCATTGTGTGCACGCACAGGCCTGCAAGTTGAATTTGGAATATCAAATCTGCACTAAGAAAAAAAAATCATCATCATTGTTAATGTGTTTTAAAGGATATGGATGAAAGATTTAAGGTGGCAGTATGTGTACATACATGATCACATAGTTAATATTACATATGCTACCCATGCATTAAGAACTTGACATTTATGCAAAAGCAGTTGACACTGTGTTTTTCTCATTTCCTCTTCAGTTGTGCTACAGAGCACTGAGAGGGGAAAGTGCACAATTGAGTAAGAGAGACAGAGTGAATTGGAGGCAGAGAAGCTAAAGTCTTTCCTGCACTTTGTGGCTGAGCCCAGATTTTTTTTTTTTTTTTTTTTNTTTTTTTTTTTTTTTTTTTTGTCTCTCCTTCCTATTTCATGATATTATTTGTTTTTTGGAGTTCAAAGCTTAGCAACTAAATCCCACTTCTCCCAGCTGCCACTCACAGAATGTGTTTTCATTAGGAATAGGCCCCTTTCATCAAAGACATTGGTTTTAGCGTGCTGGAAAAGGAAATGAGCTATTTGAGAGATTACACTGCTCCCTGCCCATATGGCAGCTCAGACAGCAATTGATATATACATGAAATACAATTATAAAGAGAAAACAGCTGAAACTTGGGGGTAGGCTAAATATGGCTTACATGATGTCCTTTCTCATGTGGTCTTGTTAATGTTACTGTGGGTGTGTGGAGTATTTATGATGGTCACTGCATCTGTTGGGATGTGCATGTGCCTGTGTGTTTCTGTTATTGTTTACAAAACTGTGGATGAAGCCAGAAATGACATAATGCCTGACGTATATCCAAGGACATTGTAGCCGCTTTCCAATTTTTTGTCATGATGCATAAACACTGCTCTGTCAAATCATGCATGCTTTAAATTCTGTATACAGTACTGACACTTCGAATGTCATTGTCATACAACACATTGTTGATTATTTGAGGAAGCAGTTCATTATTGGCTGAACTTTTGTATTACCATTTAAACCGAGATTTCAGGCCTCTGCATTCCATGCATGATTTAAAAAAAAAAAAAAAGGATTTCACAGGAAAGAGCTGCTAAATATGAGAGCCAAGAGTTGTGCAAGATGTACAGTATGTTTTACATGGCTTTGGGTATGAATGTTGAAATGCATAAATGTTTCAAATGTATTGTACGTGTTATGCATATTATGGCATCAAACTGTAAGTCCTCTCTCTTTCTCTCTCTTTCAGGGAAACCTCCAGATCCACCAGGTACATGTTGGTCAGGATGGGCAGGTAAGGACATGAACACACGCTATAAATGATTAGATACACTGATTTATTTATTCTGCAGATGATTAAGATGATATCTGTCTTTTCAATACTTTTCCCAATTTTGAACAAACTGCTGGTGTTTAACAAATAAAAGCTGGATAACCTGTAGGGATACATAATGTGTGTTTTGTGTTAGTACAAAGTCTGTTCTCAAGATCTTTGTTAACTTTGCACAATAGTGATCAGCACATGTGTCTGATGGCCGCGAACCCTCTGGGCTGTCTGAGTAGGCTCTCTGTTCTGCTGAGCCTGCAAAGATGGAGGCATACGGACATGCAGTACTCCACACATCATGTCCTTTCATCCATTCCCGTTTTGCCAGTCTGAGAAGAAAAAAAACCCTTGGCTCTGAGGGTGGTAAATTGGTGCACTCAGCCGATCATTACTCACTGCTGTGTTTCACAAAGGTGCTGACAAAATATCCTGTTAGTGCTTCTACTCCTAGTATTGTACTGTCTCTGTGGATGTGGCATCCCTGATGTGGGTTTGTTGTTAATATTTTGCTGACAGTGTAGAAGTTTGACTAACACATTAGTACTCGTTACAGCATATCCAAACAAATGTTCTCCTTATGTCAGTTTTTCTCGAGATTCTCTGGATATAGTGTACAGACTTAGTGGCAGAATAAATGCAGAAATAGCTAAGAGAATAAATAAATAAAACATTACCTATAGTGTTAATTTACTGATTCTGTGTAAGAAAACTGATTTAGCTTGTTGTGTACAGAAAGTTAAAATTTTGTCAGGTAGAGCAGGACGATAAACAACTCGAGTTAAAAGCTGTCTCTCCTTTATTCTCTCTCATTCATTTATACATGCACACTCATACAGTTACACACAAACACACGTATGCACACACTCACACAAACGCGGACTCACAAACACTCACACACATACGTTCATTGTGTTTTCTTAATTTCTGTGTCTTTTGCCATTCCTCTGTCCTCCTCTATGTCTCTCTCTCTTGAATGTTTTAGACCCAGGGCTCTTTCTGTTTCTCTGTTCTTGACTCTGAGTTCCAAGTGAGTTTCGATCAAAGCAGAGCTGGCCTGCGTATGACCATTGCAGATCACATGTGGATGCCTGAAGACCAGCAGATTATTTTGTGTTCATGATTTCATCATGTTCATCTAGAAGCGAGGCCTTTAGCGAAGGAAGTTCTTTCTCACGATCCCTGTTTGGTGGTTAAACTGTTTTGCCTCATTTTGTTAGGACAGGTGTTTTTGTGTAAGGGCCAACAGAGGGTTTATTTACTTCTAAAATTTTAAATAGGCCTACTCTTGGTCATTCCTGGGATAATTTCTGGAATAATAATAAATTATAGATTATTATTTGCTTTTCTAGAAGACTTTTTTTTTTGCACTCAAAAACAGTTGTGCTATTTACAGTAATTTGGTAACTAAATATTTTAGCGATAAGCCCATATTACTAGCAAAAGTAGTCTAAATACTCACATGCACAAATGTAGAAATTTTTGACATGAACTGAAGACAGGATAAGACAATAGACATTTTTGTCACCAATGAAGAAGCTTAAAAGGCTTACGATGTAATGCAAGTAACAGCCTTTTTCTTAAAAGGAATAGCTGTAATATTCTGTACTTACTTTATTAATGTGCATTATTTGCATTACCTTTAGCATTTGTATCATGAAAAAGTATTGAGACAACTGTACAGTGATGTACACTCATGCCACTTTGGGTATAAGACTTCAAACTTGGGGCTGAAAAAAATAGCCGCCCACTGTCTGGAGCCACAGTAACCACGTGCTGTTGGCTGCTCCATTGTTCATTTTATAGTTATGATTAAGATCGCAATTATCCAATTCATTCATATGTTCTAGGCGCCATTGGCTATCAGTGTGTGTGTGTGTGTGTGTGTGTGCGCGTGCATGGGTGTGCATGAGTGCACGTGCGTGCAGGTGCATACATTTGTGTGATTTCTGCTTTATATGCGGTTTTTGTTGTTGTTGTTTGTTTTGTTTTACTGCCTATTTGGCTGGCATTGTGTTTTGAATTAATTGAGGTAGTTAGCCCACATCCTCATGCTCCTCTCTCCCACACTGGCAAACACGCACACTCATGCTTGTGTCCTCAGATGACCTACTCATTGAGCCTGACAGCAGCATTCCTCTCTGCCTCTCTAGGATCTTGGCACAAACTTTAGCCAGTGGTGGTTTAGATTTTTCACCACACTACACAAGATAACCAGCTGTTGTTCAACAGGTTTTTGTTAACATATGTAGTTTTCCATTAGTTTTAGCTGTTCTACATAGTTTATACGCCACAAAATATACTGCATTCATTAACATCATTAACAAATTACCTATATTACACCTTCAGCGTGGAATGTGTGTTGTTGGCCTCAGTTCTCCTCAAAGCACCATGGGGTAGGTTCCAGAGTCAAACTGCTCATTTTAGGTTTTATATGAGTAAAGATAGGGTAGTATTTTATATCCTGTATTGTATGGTGGGACTATATAAATAAAAATGACACTAGAGAGGTTTAGCTGATCCAGATGTGTTGCCATCATCAGTAACTGTTGACACTGGAGGAGCGAGGACATTTAATTTTTCTAAAACAACTTCCCTCTGTCCTTGTATCTGAAATGTACCTATAGCATCCCACTATGTAGGAGCTAGAAACTGCACACAAAGGCCTGTATTCCCTTGGCTGTGTCTGGGAGGTTTGTCCAACAAAAGCTGCTTTATTTTGATTGTGTCTAAAAAATGAAATGCAGTGCCAAAAGAAACACACAATCACTTATTCTTTTAACCTCATGTTTCAGGTCTAGCTTTTCATACACACATACACACACACACATGCGTGATAGTAGCAGCATCTCTTCTCTTAAAGCTGATGAATCCCAGAGAGGACATAGAGACACTCAAAGAGAACAAGATCCAACCAAGTATGATATTAGTAATTGCACTTGAAGGAGATGAATCACTTTGTTCATTTACAGTTGTGAACCAATGTCATACTATATTCTTATCATGATTAGTGTAGCATATCTTGGGCTAGAATTTGTTAACATCAGGCAAAGATAGAAGAGATTGGCCTTAATTCTGATATCTGTTTTTCTATGTGTCTTATTTGTTTATCAAGAGGCCTACATCAAACTGGGCTATGTATGATGTCACTGTTTTTGTAATCTGGCAGAATATTGCTGAGGCTTTGTTAGTGTAACCTAAGCCAACTGTAAACTGTAAAACACTCAAGAACACTGCCACGTCTCCACCGTACACAGCTTTCCAAAGCATGCTGGGTTTGTGCTTTATAGCTGAGGTTACACCTGTACAGGGACAGCTCAAACCTTCCTTTTATGCCACTTACAGATTCTTTTTCTGCTCATGGAACAGCGAGACAGAGAAAAATCTTTAAAAATAGTCCTCCATACACATATTGGTAGATGATAAAAATCAACATAACCCCGCATTTTTTGCTTAGTTTTTTTTTTTTTTTCCTCCAACAATTGCTGTGGACCTAACTTTTCAGATGCTGACATAATTCATGATGTATGTTTGACACGCAGCTTTTTTTTACCCAAAGATGAATCATAATATTACACAGAAAATATAGCCAAACATAAAAACAGACACAGATATTACTTGAAGTATGAATACATCAGGCTTCAGACTTTTGTTTCAGTTTTGAGCATTTGATCACACAAGTTGCACTGAGAAGACTCTGTAAGGTGCTTTCCTTCCCTTATTTCCCTTCCTCTCCATTCCTCTGCTCAGTGTTGCTCAGTGGCCCCCTGGTGGTGTGAGTTAGGATAGTGGGGCATGGATATGTCCCTGTATGTCTGTACTTGAGTGGATTTTGCTGGCCTGTGTCTTATCTTGTACTAAGAATGCTATGGTTATTGGTGTGCAATGCTCCACAGGGATAAGTTAGAAGATATGGTGGCTAGTTAAAAGATAAGAGATCAAACCCCTGCTTTAGGTTTACTGACAAAAGAATTGCAGTTGCTTTGAAGTTGTGGAGACAAGTTAAATATTGAGAGGGCTACAGACTGACCCAAGGATCTGCACTCTCTCCACCAATTATGCACTGTCAGTACAGCATAATACATACAACTCACTATCACTTTTCTGTGTAGGTTTTGTTTATGTACACATTTTATATGTGTGTATTTTAACTGTAGATACTTATGTATCAGGGTCATTCTGTGTGTGTGTTTAGCCCTGAAACTAGTGTCACGGTGCCAGCTTAAAGTCTGAACAAAACGGATCCAAAATGTCTTTGCCAGCCCATAAAAACCCTTTAATGCTGACGGAAGAGAAGGCAAGCCCATGAAACTATAAAATAACAAGTCTTTTACTGCACTCTATGTCTGTCATAGCCTCTTATCTAGTGCAGTTCTCTCTCTCTCTCTGCTGTGATCTAACCCTCCACTGATGCAGACCAAATGGAGAATTGGAAGATGAAAGGAGGGACTGATGAGGAGGAGGGGAGAAAGAATTAAAGATGGCAAGAGGAGAGCCAAAAGGAGAGACTGTCTGGAAGATTTGTTTTGTACCATTCATGACCGAAAACTGAGACAAGCGCAGCTGTGAATCAGACAGATATGCTATTAAATGCATGATACTAGGTGGCACATAAAACAGTTGAAGGGAGGTGCATCCTCATAGCTCAGATTGTGTCGGGAAAATACAATGTACCAACAACTGGACAATACCAACAATTGTGTGAAGCAGAGGAAAGCAAAAATCTATAGAAAGGCAGCAAATCCAAATTCACTGAGCTCAGACTGTTTTCAGAGTTCATAGTACTCTCTGTTACACTGCGTCGGTCTGACAAATATAGCATGTTTCAGGACACGGCTATAAACCTTCACCAGATTTACTGATCTTGTCATCCAACCTTGCATCATTTGTTGGTGATGTTGGTGAATGCTGCACATTGTGGAATTTAGATGTGACAAGTATCACCCCTCCTCCCAGCTGATCCTCTGCCATCTCTTCCTGTCAACACATGTTGCATTGCATCCTCCCAAGCTGCATTTTTCTGGGTCAGTGTGGGAACTGGGTCACAGAACAGAATGTCCGCAGGGTTTGTCACTGCTCCCTCCAGCCGTGCTTCCAGGACCCGTAAACACAAAACCAGTCCAGAACCAGAGGAGGGAGGGGCGCGTGTTGTGTTGGAGAGATTGCACAGGGAGGGGAGTGGGAGTGGGCTGTGTTGATGGCTTGATGAAGGAGAGGAAGAGAGTAAGTGAGCCAAAAAGGAAATATGAAGGAAGACTACAAAAGACAGAGTGAAGTGAGTAAATGAAGGTGAAGAAGAGATGAAGGAGGAACAGATGTATTAGAGACTGGATGTGCAGTACCAGTTGTTTTGACCCCAGCTCTTGATCCTGAACTTACATTGTGCTTGAAGTCATTGTGAGCTTAAAGTCTCCACACATGTGTACAGTATGTGTATATGTTTGTGTGACAACTGCCAGAGACATCAGCTCCTCTGATGCCTGTTGTGAGTTAGCTTCGGTAAATGTCTGGCGCCCTAGGTCAGCATGGCTCGATTTGTCATTTACACACACACAAAGCAGATGCTTGACCAATCTGTAAGGTTAACTTCACAGAATGGGGGTGTGATTTGCACCGGAATCAAATTGCTGGCTCAGTTGTCCTGTTTCTCTCTTCTGTGTTGTTTCTAGTGTACAGTTGGATGAGAATCCTGTGATTTGAAGTGAGATGGCTGGTTAAAAATCAGATGAAAAGATACAAACAAGATGTTTTATGACCAATGTTTAGTGTAAGTGGGATATATGTAAGCAGCGAAGGATTTAGAGGTCTAGTGGTGGATCTTGTTTCAAAGGAATAGTGGTCTGCTTTGTGTTCTTGTGGCTTCATGGCCGGGAAAAAGGGCCATAGATCGGGGAATCTATCAGTTTGAATGTGAGTGTGTGTTGTGTGTGTGTATTTGTAACTCAGGATTTCAGAGCAGTGCAGAGAAAGGTACCCCCAGCGAAGTGTTTTTTGTCTTTGTGGACAGAACCTAGGGTCACTGGTTTGTTTGAGTAAAAAGGACCATATGTTTCTGATGTACTTCATTGGGACTCACCATCAGCAGGCCTGGTGCAGCACTGTTTCACCAGTACATGCTTATAGGACGAAACTGGTAATTTTCCATGTTTAAACCAAATAAATACTACCTACTTAGGCTACGCTAGGTTGCTGACAACCATTTTCCAAAACTGTATTTTAGTGTTTCTGTTTTTTGCCAAATCCCCTAATCTTTCAAAATCAACTGTTCAGGTGATGCACACACCTGAAAATTCAGTGTTTTACCTGCTAATATGTATGTTTAAACATAGAAGGGACAGACATTTTTTAATTTTTTGGTAAAAATCCTTCTTCTCCTGGGACTATATTCCCTGGCAGAGACATAAATATTCTTATGTGCAGGTCTGTGTTGGACCAGTTAAATAAAGTTACTTCGACAAACAATGTAATAGATGTCGTATTTGCTATGATTGATTACTGATCTCAAGCACTTTTCAAGCCTCTATAGTGGTATGTTTTGGGAAATGGTTGTCAGTAATGTAATGTGATTGCAGATTGTATATATTGGGCTCAAACATGCAAAACCATTGGCATCAGCTTAATGTCTAGCAGGATTCTGACAGGCACAGCAGGGCGTATAAAGTGATAACTATTAGAAAGAATTAATCAGCTACAATAAAATTCTTTCTGTACACTAGAGGTCTTCACGTCGATCAATCAATGTACCTGAACCCAATGTCTATAAATTAAAAAAGGAGACCCGACCTGCAGTGACCTGAAGACAGTCGGACCTAATTGAAAAAGGACCCGAGGATAATTAAACACAATTCTAAATGCGGTTGATCCAAATAACCCAAACAGAAAGAGACCACTGACACTGGCAGAAGCATGATGCTACTAACGAGCAGCTTTTCTTTCAGTTTCTTCTTCATGTCGGCAAAGAATGCCTCCATTTTTCCCTGCATTTCAGTTCACTCTCATGCTCTCTGTCTCACCTCAAAAACCATGTTTTCTCCTGCAGGGATTATGATGCACCACGTGATCACCGTTGCTAAGTAATCTTCTTAAATCCACTTTGGTATAAAACATATTGATACACGAGATCCAACCAAACCCCATTAGATTGAGTATAAGTTGGACCTGGCTCAACTCGGGTCCCAGGTCAGGTATTGGTTTCTAGGAAGTGAGCGACCTCTACTGTACAAAACTCAACACCCACCCACCCACCCCAGGATCCGGGGTCAGCTACATGGCTAACAATCTCACCTACTAGTCCCATTTCATGTTAGCACTTTAATCAAGGTTTGTTACTAACTCTTAGGCCATAATCAGAATAAAGGCTTAACTACTTGTCAGTCTTTGGCATTACTCCGGACATGTACTCTGTATAGTCTGACTTCGGAAAACATGGCATGGCTTGCAGTGGTAGAAAAATCAAACTTGTTGTTTTGGGTTAATAATGGAACAGCTCGTGTTTTCCAGCTAATACTGCAACTAACTAACTTGTAGATTAATCAGTGCAAAAAAGTATTAAAGTCACCCAATTTTTATATTATATTATTATGTTTTCATATTTCTGGTCTAAACTTTTACGCTATCTTTCCTTTTTAACTTTAATGCAGCTTACTAACAATTCAGTCAGTTGTTCAACAGAGAAAAGAAAACAAGAATGGTGGAGATGGATGATTGATGGAGGGAAACGAGCATGAAGAGGGTCCTTTGAAAAGCTTTTTTTTAATTTCCTCTTTTACTGATGCTGCCAATTGTAGCAGCAGCAGTAAAGGTGAATTTGTCAGACGTGATGTGTTAGTGACTTAAACTCTAGTGATTTACATAGTGTAAGGTGGCAGATGTTTTTCCCCGACAGATGTGATAATTGAGCTGGAAAATTTGGATTCTTGACTGCTGTATGTTTTTTTTATTTATTGTTAATTTAAAAGTTCAAGTGCATTTTCATTATTTTTCTAAAACGATATGCTAATAAGTCGCTACAAACAGAAAAAAAATGTAACATTTGATTTGAGAATCTTGGCCTTCATTGATTGGGAGATTTTTTCAGTATTTGAGTGGCTGAATGCCAAACAAAATGACTTGTTTACTTTGGGTATTTATTTTTATTTTTATTTTTTTACAGCGTGATAGCTTGTCAGTTGAATTTTATAACCTGTATATATCATCTCCTCTGGCTCCATTCATTTTAATAGGGTAATTGGAAACATGATAAAGTCATCATGTGAAATAATGAATTATACTGACACTATAAAAATGTCTGTCAGTCAGGCAAACCAAGTTTGGATTTGTGCTAGAGAACAGGAAAAAAAAAATCACTGGAAGTTTCTTCCTTCTTGCTTTCGTGGCCCGACTCTTAATTACGGTTGTTATTTTTGTCATCAGTCCCTGTTTGATTTGATGATCCTGGATCAGAATTCAAGTTGAGCTGGTTTTGTCATGAAACCTCTTTGAACCCTGGCTGAAGCTGACTCCCAGTTTGCTGGTGGGAATTGCAGAGCAAAGATGCAAGGGAGGGTTTGATTGGATGCAGGTGCTGAGCATTTGTGTAGAAATAGTGTCATGGTGAGGGTGGAGAAGGGAAGCAGCAGGCCGGGTTAGGAGGTCAGTGGTCCTGCATGACATAAGATTTATTAAAAAAAAGGATAATAATGAATATTAGGCAAATAAGAGATAGACTAATATAAGGTAGTTGTCATGACTCTAGCCAAACAGATGCATTAAATGCAACTTTTGACTTGCTCAGCCCATATATTTGCTTGTATTTCAACCTACTGACTTTTTTTTTTGTCTCTAATACAGAGTCGCATTAGTGTATTTGATTACGTTGTGAGCTGACGCCCTGCTGAAGAATCAAATCAGAATCAAGCTTACACTCAGAGGTGAAACACAGGTCATAATTAGAAGAGATAATGACTGCAGTGAGAAGTATTTAGGTTAGTGTGTTCATTTCCCCAGTCTACTGAAGGCTGAACAAGCACTTAGAACACCACCGAGCATCTTTACAACTGAATTGCAACCAGGCCTTAGTCCCCCCCACACACACACCACACACCCACACACCCGGCGCTAGCGTTGCAGCCTGGACATCTGTCCAGGCTCAGGAGGGCTGCAGATGTTGTTGACGGCTGTGAAGCTGGGAGGACATTTCAGCCACTCCAAAGTCCAAAAGTTTCTTTTTCCATTTTCCCCCTTTTTTTGAAAGAAGAGGAGCTATTCCATTGGGGATGATAGGAACCAGATTTATGTGACTCACTTTTATTACAGCACAGAAAAATAACTTGTATATATGACTTTTTGTTTTCTCTAAAAGTGGCATCTTGTATTTGGGGGATCCCAATAGACTATGATTGCAAGCAAGTAAGCTAAATGTTAAAACATACACAGATGCACATGCTGACTGTGTGGGTGGCTCATAGTGTCGTCCAGGGCACAGCTGAGTTAAAGGGAGACCTCCTTTGAGCCTAAGAATTGATGCCAGCCTCTACCAACTATCTGCACTGTGGCTGGAAAAGCATTTTCTAAATGATGATGATGATGACGGCGGCGACGATGATGATGATGATGCAACTGTACACATTACTCTGAGACTACAGGGATTCCATAGAGATAGGAATCCAAAGTCATTGTGTTTCTGAACAAGATCATCGGTCATAGTTTATTATAGCCCATTATTCAAGTTTAATAAGTTTCATATGATGTTAAAACAGAAAAAGCACACTTTAAAATCCTCATAGACACATATGAGAGCAGGGGAAAAAAGCCTTGTTTTTTCAGGGAATTGTTGTCATTTGGTGTTGGATTCATGAATGGTTTTTGCACTATGTTGTTGTCCGGTTTTATGTTGTTCTCCTTGTGTCTCCAGTTGCTGTATTTCTTGAGTATCCTGGACCCATAACTGCTAAAAGCATTACACCACCAGCAATAGATCAGTTTTTTTTTCCTTTTTTCAGAAGGCCATTGCAACTACCAAAGCCAAATTTGAGAATTTAAGAAACTTTTGATTGTTCAATATTCTTCTCTCCAGCTCCTCTTCCTCTCCAGTACCGCACTGTGGTAAGACTCCCTTTAATCCTGCTTCTCTGCTCTGCTCTTTGGCCTTCAAGCATGGGGGTGGCTGTCCAACCCATGTTGATTATTTAAGAGTCCCAAACCCCAAAACACTGAGGTCAGCGGTAACTAATGCACATAAGATTTGCTGATGGGCTTTGTTTCGGACAAATTGAGCTCACTATGTCAAATCTAATATATTAGTGTGCATTTTAAAGTGAGTCATCCCAGCTCTTAGTTGAAAACTGATGCAGTTATGCAATCAAGGCAAGACTGTAAAGTTTGCCTGGTGTGAGGTTTCTTTTCTGCTCTCAGAAGGAAAACACATACTTTCTTACCCCATTGTATAATGCACTGTGTTCTCCTAAAAGTCTTTTGATGAGCCTTTTATTCTCAATTTTTATGCCTTGGTTTGTTTCCACATTTGACCGATTGCACCAGCAATCACAATCTTTGAACTGTTTTTCTCTATTTTGCTCATTAGTGTTAGTTCATTCTCAAGGTGATCATGAAGAACCTTATACTTATTTTATAGGGTAATAGAAATGACAAAATATTTCCTCAGAGGACACTATCTGTAAAACTTGCCTTCACTAAATGTTTGCTCTCGAGTGGATATTTAGGCTTTGACTGTTTATTTATTTTTTTTTTTTAAACTTTCAAGCAAAGCTTCCCCAAATAGTGGAGANGCTTTGACTGTTTATTTATTTTTTTTTTTTAAACTTTCAAGCAAAGCTTCCCCAAATAGTGGAGATGAGTTTTTCTGAAAGAGTGAGTCGTGGGACAGGATATGAACCAGAGAAGTTCCTGTGTAATTGCCACAGAGATCTCACACACCATTCCAACTCTGTAAATGCTTTTGTGTGTCTGTTGCTGCGCCACACAGCTGGGAATGCAAACTACTCTCAAATGGAGGTTGAGAATCTAATTGAATGAGACAAGTGTTTATGATCTCGAGTGTCAACCATAGCATCCATTGAACCCCAGTAATCATACACTTAGATACACCAGTTGGTTTATACAGACACATTGTCATACTTAGGAGTTTTCACTCATTTGCTCACTTGTTCACTGATACACATGTTCACAGTACACAGACACACTATTGGACACGTGTCGGACATGTATTGGACACACACAAAAACCCACTTATGATTTTTAATAAGAAAACGGCATGATGGAGGGCAGAAAAAAGGATGCATCTCTTGGGATGCTTACAATGAAGAAACACACAGCTGGTTTTGCATTTGTCTGGGTTCTTAATGTTTTCAATAAGCTGACTGACTGGGCACCATAGGCATGTGCTGTTTGTTTCTGTGAGACAGAGATCATTTCAGTATGAATGCCAGCGGTACTCAAATACTAATCTTAAAGGTCCACAAAGAAAATTTCGAATAACACAAATGTCTGGGATCAAGCCAGGGCTTGATCCCAGTCAAGCCAGGGCTGGACTGGGATCCTAATTTTTTACCAGGAATTTAAGGTGCTGATTTAAGGGGCTGGGGGGGGAGAGCAGTTGGACATTCGGTTTCACTTAGCGGAGAATTGTGACTCGTGTCGCATCGATGTCTCACAGATAATACAAATAATACATATAAAAAGTATAATTTGCTGAGAGTCTGGAGACAGTTGTGGTTCGGTCTGGATCTGGACTGGAGTCCAGACTTTGAGGATGACTGGTGTATGCTGTCTGATGACTGTTTCTATACTTTCTCAGGCTAATGCCACAATGGATCAGAAAATGTTTTCAGGTGTCAGCAAATGCTGTGATTTATTTGTTCCAGCTCCTCCAGCACATTATGACTCGAAGCTCACCCAACCTTCTTGAACCTTTTTTTTTGCGCATTTGTGTGTATGGTTGTCTGACTGAGTGAGTCAGGAAGGCTTGCTACACTAATAACTTCCATCAGGCTAGTGGTTCTGGTGCGTTATGGTGATGAGGCAGCAGATTCTGTAGTGAAACTGGCAAAGCTTATTTGATGACGAGGCGACGGGTACCGGGGGGGTTATTGAACTTATGGGACTTGTCACTGACACAGAGCTTCAAAGCCAAGGTCGGCTNACCGGGGGGGTTATTGAACTTATGGGACTTGTCACTGACACAGAGCTTCAAAGCCAAGGTCGGCTAGGGGGGTTGGGAGAGGGTGTGGGACTTTGGGACTGGAAGGGTTAGGGGGCAACAAACATCATCTGTAATTGAGGTTTGTGAGGTTTGGGTTTTTCTGCAGGCTTGCATATTCTCTCTTAAATCCTGAATGTCTGTTGAGCTTGTCCCAGTCTGTCCCAGCCCCAAGTGGAGCTGCAGACAGAGACCTCACATAACATTACAGGGAAAACACACAAAGACATAGACACACATTCAAACAGAACACATATGAAACCTGACAGACAGGAGACAGTGGAAGAGGCCTGTGTTCCAGGACTGGGCCATGATGAAATTGGGAAAGAATATAAATGGAAACATGCCTTCATTTAGAGTTGGCAACCTTTTCTTTTAAAGCAGTGCACNCCGCACACCCTCCTTCCCTGAGAAAAGTTTGTTGGGGAACCTTGAGCCACATTTACTAGAACGGTCCGTGACCTCCCTGTGATTAAGATGAGCAAGCAAGCACAAAGCTGAGTGAATGTTTCCCTCCATTATTCTGTCTGTGTGTGTGTGTTGACAGCATGATTGTATGTTAATTTGAATGTCTGTTGTCACATGCAAATTATAATATCCAATTAGTCAGCAATGTTCTACTAATCTCAGCGCCTCTGTCTGTCTGTGCGAGCCACCTCTTATGAGTGTATGCATACATGCAATCCTGTGTTTGTGGTTACAGTCTATCTATAGGAATAGCCTCAACAAACTATAGGAATACCCAACAACACTCCAGCTGCACTTTGCTACTCTGTAATTAGTGCACAGAAACCACAGAGTTCTGATGTTGCCTGGCTGGCGTTCAGCATTGTGGGAGATTAGGATCCCCTTCCAATGTCTCTCTTCGTTTTTATTTCTCTTTCTCTATATGACTTAAATAAAATGAGACCAAATAAAAACCAAGCCTAACTGGAATATCATGTTACGCTGCACAGAATAACAAAACTTGTAAAAATATAATTGAAATGAATGGACCATAAAGTTCCTCTGCAACTTGATAAACAGAGACCGGGAAGCAAACAGTGAGAAAAGCAGGACTGAAATAAGTTTATTTATGGCAACCAGATACCCACCATGTGGCTCTGTCTTTGCCAAAAAGTTACTTGATGTGTGTGTGCATGCATGCATGCGTGGCACTATACTTGTATATACTGATGACTGTAATCAATATAAGATTATAGTAAATACATCAGATGGGACACAAATGAGGCTTTCTGCTGTTTGTTTTTAATTGGTTCTTATTGGCAGTCGATTGTACTTTAGCTCATTACAGATCGTTGGATCTTAAACTCTCAGCAAGGTTTTATTAAGATCTACTGGGACTTTCATGAATGCAGAGGAGAGAGGAGAACAGTGACTCCTGATATGGTGATGATTGACTGAAATGTCAGTGATGGTGAATTATTTGTCACTGTTTTCTCCCTTCCTGTCATGCCGTAGGTGCTGCACGGGGCTCAGTTGATAGCGGTGGCGTCGGCTGATGGGAGCGCCACAGCAGTAGAAGGCTCCTCCCTCCCTCCTGACATCCAAGTGCAGTACGTCCAACTAGCACCTGTCACAGATCCCACTGCTGCCGTTCAGGTAAAGACACATGCAAAACACACACTCTTGTAGGCCGTACACGTGTACACAAGCACAAATAATTTCTAACTGGATAGTGTTCCAAGTGCTGGAGGATGCATCTTTCCTCTCTGTTTGAGGTAAAACAGACCCTGTGCTGATCTAAATCAGTCACATTTAACATGTGTTTGTTTTTCAACCAATCTATAATAAATAACCAGTTCCCCACCTCCTCTTCTCTGCTCAATCTGAAGTAGATCAGCAATCAGTCCCTCACTGACGCCAATAACATGTGCTGTGTACTAAAGAGTCATCCAGCAACAACTGAAATGTGCAGGCTGCTTTTCATTTCTAGCCAGAAAATCATCATCCCTTTGTATATGCAATTTAGATTTTATTCATTGTTTACATGGACACATTACGTGAAATCAACCAATCAGAGCTGGAGAAGGTTATACAACTCCAGTTGACTGGAGAAGTGGTGGCTGATTTTAGCGCATTAGTCACTTGATATAACCTTGCCACCCCTCCACCTCCACTCTAAACAGCTGGACAGGTGGAAAAAGCAGATCGTGTTGCTTGTATAAAGGCCCCAAAACACAAACTTTTTACACTGAACACAAAAAAGTTTTACCTAAAAAATATGGTTTTCATACATGTCACCAAATGACATTGACAGTAAAGATAAATAGTAAACTCTCCATACTGAATGATGTAGTTCCATCCACTTAAAACATAGAATAGTTCAAGAAACCTTTAACACCATACAATATGTTTGGATTCCAAATTAGGAAAAACTTAAAGAAGATTGACCTTTAATACTCTTTATGTCAATACCTTTAGTGAATTTTATGGTTAATCCGGTTTAAATTTGATTAGTAATTAAAACATTTTTGTTCTTCATGCTATAACGTAGATAGTTACTACCTGTATGCTTATTTTTCTTTTCTTTTATCTTTGAGAAAGCAGGTACCCACCAGCAGCCAAAATGTTTAGTTGTTTGAGCTGAGACACCTGACTTCTTTCATGCTATAATGGTTTAATCATCATCATAATGAGACAAACTTTATCCTGTATTATTTCCCTGTATTGTAGAAAATGAGATATGAGTGTAATTTTCTGTCTTTAGCTAAACTTCTAAAGGGTACAATGCTGTCTACCTACTTCCATAATTTCTCTTAATCAATTGCACTTACCTGCTAGCCACTATGGTATTGTGTGTAAACAGTAATTTCACAAGATAAAATGTGTGGCTGAAAGGAGAAAAGTCGTAATTAGTAGATTTGCTTTAAATCTCTCGATGATTGAGCTTGATGAGCAAAAGCCCCATGTGGATGGGATGATGAGGATGGTGCACAGGCATCAGTGCACAGTGGTCTTTGAAGTGGTCACTAGCTCAGAAGGGAATATAACAGAACAGCACTTTTCCATTGTTCTCTACACTTTTGTTTTCCCCAACTGCAGAATGTCACATTTTCTCCTTACTGCTCACTCTCCCTCGAGTCGAACTATAATCAGTACCTTGATATGAATAAAGTCTTTGTTGTGTTGCGGTAATATAAACAGAGAAAACCTGAAACTGTTTGTCTCTTCAAAAGATTTATGGCTGTGTAAAAGTCCAGTTCTGTCCTGATACAGATCTCCCTGTAGAGTTTATACTGTGATCATGTTTGCTTCCCTGCAAGACATGCGGAGGGCAAATGTCCAGACCTGCCACGCATCAGGTTTTTGTGAGGTCATGTGTAAGTACCTTCTCAGTAAGACTTGTTGTTCCTTTGTTGTCTTTAGTTGTCTAGGTGATTGGTTTCTTGCTCCTGAGAGCATGAATGTAGTTGAGCCATTTTATTGTATACTGATTAATATTTCTTTTGGTGCAGGTTATAAACTAAGAACACTAATATGCTCTTTCTTTGTGAATTTCTGTGCATACACAATGATTGCCACCTCATATACTGCATTCCAATTCCATTGCTGCATTGTACTTGGCAGCAAGCGATCAAACCTTTTTGTTTACGAAACTGATTGATTGGAATAAATTTTAAGTCTATAAAGAGCTCATTTTTCCTAATGTTTGATCGTACACAGATCTTGACAGAGATCAACAAAGTTGACAGAGGTCTGATCAATCAGTGAAACTTGGGCTCAGTAAGGATGTGCGAACATGCACAATGACATAATAAAACTACTTACAAAGAGTGGGGGGGATATTGAGCAAACCACTGAAAAGCAGAATTTAATCTTGTGTCAGTCCTGAAATGATGTAAAGTGATAATTTGCCAAGAAAAATATCTTGATACTAAGTTACATCCAGCATGATCAAGTTGTTTTTTATATATTTTTTGTTTGTTTTTAACAATCAAAGGACTTTGAAGCTAATAACCCCTAGATCTAACCAATCAATTATCAGTCGCAGGATAAATTACATCATACAACAATTAAAGCAGGGGCAGAAAGAAAGTAGACAGCACAGGGTTGCATTGGTCTTCTGGAGTCATATGGGCATAAAAACATGGTTTGGTCTGCCTGGTATGAAATGAGTTATCACTGTTGGGTTTTGATCTCAGAGTGTAAACATTGCTGACTTTCAGTTCAGAGGTCAAATAGAGGTTGGTGCTGTCTTTTCCCCCATTCTCAAAGTGTTGAATCAAAAGAATTGCTCTCATGTGTTTCCAGACATGTGGTAGCATTTATACAAGTTCTTGAAAAATTACTTAGGCTTTTGTATTTATTTATCTCTGCATTTTTCCTCTCTCTTTATTTAATGGTTTCCATTACACAAACTAGATCAAGAGGAGTGAAACTGACACGATATTTTTTTATAGCATGCTGCTGTTTCTGCAATTTAGTTTTCTGCGCCAGAATTGTGTGGTTCACCCTTAGCTCAGCATCTACAGAATCTGAAAAGTGTCTACCACATTGAATAGAAAGCGGGGAATCCTTTATTTATCAGACGTTTCAAATGGGAACCAAGTTCTGTTCGATGAGTTCAACACGGTTCAAATACTCAGTGAGAAACACAAATCCGTATGAGTTTTACTTGGTCTCTTGTCAGAGGCCTCGGTCTCTCTGCCTAATGTGTTGTTGTATTGTGTGTGTGCTGCTGCTGTGGTGCAGCTGCACTCCAGTCAGTGCTGTTGTGAAGTGACAGCATGCTGGGCTGGAGGGAGGATTAAATGCTGCAGGTGTGTTTGAGGGAACCTTTGGCGAACATTTGAGGAAGGAGTGAGTCACTCTTCATGGTCATCATCCAGGACTGAGTCATGAACTTCTCATCTTTTAAGGGGTTTTACCCACACAATACCTCCCTCTGTGTGACATCCAGCACAGACAGTCAGAGAGCACGAAAACACAAACAGCTCATCTCTTGTCGAGCCTCTCTTAGCCTGTCACTCTGCTTCTTCTCTCATTCCCTTCACCAACCTACCAACCTTTGATCTATTCACTACTATCTCTTCTACAACCGCTCCCATCCCTTCCTGCTCTGTCTATCTTTGGTCCCTCTATTGTCATGACAGATTGGTCTCTGCTAGTTCACACGCAGCAAATGATGATGCATCTCATCTACGTATGTTTTCTGGCATTTCAAACATAGCTCAAGCAGGCTGCAGTAGTACTTGTCGATGTACGTGTGACACATCTCCGACACCATTTTCTTCCAAATTAAGTGCCTGTGTCTCCTCTTCTCTCTCCTCTTTTTTGTGTGTCTCAGGCTGCTGAGCTGGCCCCCACTCTGCAGGCGGACATGGAGGTGAAAGAGGCCATCCAGGGTGCAATCCAGGCCGAGAATGGGGAGGTAGTCCAGATTGTCACCTCTGTGCCAACCTGAGAGCCCCTGAGAATCCTGCCAAAAAAGCTTGACTAGACAAGTGGAACATCACAGGCAACAAATGAATACAGTCTATGACGTCTAACTAGCAAACAAATCAAAAAAGCCTTTTTAACAAACACAGAAGGTCATTGATGAAAGAGTGAAGGAGCATTTTTTTCCCCGCAAACTACTAAATTTGTTGCCAGCCAGATGTCGTAAAGTGGAAGAGGACTTGAAAAGATCATGATATTCCAAAATCAACTGTGGTTTTTCTGGTGTTTTCATCACCAGAAGGTTCTGGCCCACCACAGAATACACAGTGGGATTATGCTCTATCCAGAGAGAATGCTGTTTAGGCAGACCATCACCCCGCCACTTCATCAGCACACATGCTTGTTTACATCAACTTTGGAAAATAGTGTTATTTGGAGTTAAGCTACTTGGCTAACCCTGAAACCCCCGTGAGGGTTTGTAAAATCCCTGAATCCCACCTCAAACAACCAGTACTGTGCTCCCTTTCTCGTCATTGCTTGTCATGGTGGACAGCAGTGGAAAGTAGATTTAGCTGAGGACAGCTACTTTTGGTTGTGATTAATTTGGTTTCCTGTCACTCTCCATGATTCAATCCATACCATGTCTCCCGGGTATGAGCTCTGCCTTCCTTTACTTTATTCAGCTTGTTTTCTTATTGCTTTAGCCACATAGCTCTGTTTGTTTGTTTGATTTATCTAATTGTAACATGCTGAAATTTTTGGGAGCTTTACTTTTGGAGGTAGAAGACCATGAAACAGAAGAGATGGTGCCAGTGGTAGTGCAATTTGATTGTAGAGCACCAAGGAAACCTTGAAGTTGTTTGTTTCTCTGTTTTGTCTCTGTGACAATACATTCATGTGAATAAAATATGTTTGTGGTTGCCATAAAAGTGTGGTTTTTATTTTGCTTTATTACAGTATTTTCTCTTTCTTGCCATCAGCTGTGGTCATCAAAAGTACTGCAAAAACTTCTAAGAGGAGACTTGCTTTCATCCACTACAGACAGACACTTGAAGAGATTTAGAAATAAGTACTTTGGGTTTGAGGTCTTCGTTCCGTTGAACTGATTTACGTACATGAACAAACTACAGCTTTAATTGAGCTTGATGGACAGTTGTCAAATACCTAGTCATTATAATTTTTTATTTATTTATTTATTTTTAACTTTTCTTCCATCCTCTGGCTACACTGATCTTCAGTCATAATTTTGTATAGTTTTTTTTTTTTTTTTTTNTTTTTTTTTTTTTTTTTTCAGTAAAGAAACAAAGATTGTATTAGTGTGTAGATTGGAACTCTGCTCGGCTAATGATGAATATCTTTGCTGTCAGAAGTGAACAGATAAGCGAGACACCGTGAAGCTGTGTTTTATTTTCGGGAAGTTTCCCACAGACAGTGTGATGTAATCATGTATTTTGGAGTGGTGGAAAGAATTGGTGACAAACTTATATTGATAAAACAACATCCAGGACCTTGTCTGTTTCCTTTTCTTTCCTTCCACTCTGTCTCTAGGCTCCTTTTTGTTGTCTCTTCTCCTTATTCTTTCTCCTCATTGCCTCTCCTACATATTCCTCTTCTGTTGCTCTACTAGACTGTCTCCTTTGGAAGCCATGTCAAAATCCATTTACTCCTCTTTAAAATTGCACACTAGCCTGGTCTAGAATTTCATGGCCACAGACTGGTGGGTTAGTGTTTCCATCTCTGTCTCACACTCTTTTGACATTGTAACCGAGTGCAAATGTTGACTTGGACAACTTCTGCCTCCCCCACTGACCCTCTCCATTAAATCTTGGACTTGGAAGGAAACAGATCCTGGTCGTAATGGCCTGAGCTCTTCACTTTTACAACCCTGGGATCCGTCCAGGAGCTGGAGTTGTTACCATAGCGACGGGTGCTCTCTCAGGCCGCCTCTTAGCTAACCTGCTGAAAACAGAAATGAATGATAGATGGAAAGATGAGATTGTTTGGAAGGAGAATGCATGTGTGGGGAGAAGGAGTGGAGTGATGGACAGAGACCAGACGGTGAATCTTTTCCTTCTCTCAGCAACTCCGTGTTCTTCTGCATTAATGGAGGATTTGCTGGCAACTATTACAGGATGCAAGTACCAGCCTCTGCTCTTCACTGCTCTGTCCGCCTTTCTTTCACATCGGCTGCAGATCTTCCCCTACTCAAATTTTACAACGCTGAATATGTTTTTTTTTTAGGATGTGTAAATATGAGTGAGCATATTTGTTGGACTGAAAATATCCAAACCAATCGTGTCTCCAGGATCATAAATCAGGTGTTGTTAATCTTGTGGAAACAAAGATTACCAAAGCCAAGATTTATATGTCTCTGGCAAACACATTACACCACAACATGGGTGTCACAGGTTACAGTTTGTACACATTTCCCAAATACGCCTTTTGTATATTTCACATGGTGAATATTCCAGAGGTCATAAGCGGGTCACACCATCTTTGCCTTTGTTGCATGTGAACATGTTTAGCTTTGTCAACACTACAGCATGGGGCTCTGGTTGAATGTAAAACGACAAGACGTCAAAGCAGAGTGAGGGAAGCTCGGCAGCATGGATACTTGTTACATGCAACGTAAAATGGCAAAGGCTGCTGGAAGCTCAAGGTCCAAAAATTGCAGCCAAGACATTTGTTTAGCTGCCCCTTGGGCTGCTCAGTAAAACATAACAAGCTGCTAGAAAGATTATCTTTCTGATAATTGCCCATCATTTGTTTTTTGTTTTGTTTTGCATGTGCCCTATATTACTTTGTCTTCATAAAGTCATCATACCCAGTAATGTTTTTTTTTTGTTTTGTTTTGTTTTTTTTAATAAACATGTATTGATTGTGCATAGTTAAGGAGGGTAATAAGAGGAATCCAAGAACTCTTTCCAGTGTCAACACACTTTATATACCGGCAAATTATATTTACCCAAACACAAAGGGCAACCAAGACTTAGGTTATTGTTACAACTTATTCACCATATTTACAGATCATACCAGGCTATATTTGAATCAAAATTTCAGTCAAACCTGACTTGAATGTTTCACAATGTCTCAGCACTAAAACAACTGTAATGAATTAATGTGCCACTAGTTGCTCCTGGTTCCTTTAAGTTGCGTCCATATATTGAGTTAGCAGTTTACTGGATGACTATAACAGAATCCAGTACAACAGCCCTGTAATAAATACTTCCTTTCTGAAGATTATCATGTTTAGTGTTTTGTCACTATGTCAGAAAGGTGCTGATTGAACTCTGGCCATTTTGAGAGCTTTTTAGTAACAAGATAATGCAGTATATTACAATTTCACCACTAATTATGGTCTCAAAAAGTACCACAGCATTTTGTTGATGTAGTATCAACAAAAGCAATTTCAATTCTGCTAGAAATACACTACATCTGTGTATGTTATATATTAGTCTGACTCCTATGAATGACTTAATTTGCAAAAAATGTACATGTAATAAGATCCACAAAGTACTTTCCACTGAAAAAAATAAAACAAAATGACATGAAATATGAGGTCTTAAAACATAAGCGTGTAAGAGTAAAAATTAAGACACAAACTAGTATAAAACAGAAAAAATACTATATTGCAGATTTTAAAAAAAGTATATAGAATGTTAAGACAAAGCTGTGGAAATAAAATTATTGAAGAAATAAAGACACTCCCTGTTCTTAATTAGTCTTAAAGGACCATACCACCCATTTTGCATGTTTGAGCCTAATATATTCAGTTTTCATACACATAAGATTACTGACAACCATTTCCCAAAGGAGTTTGCAAACCCTCTCAATCTTTCAAAATTAAATATTCAAGTGATACACCCACCTTAAAAATTGATGTTTCACCTGCAAATAGTTATGAAGCCTTATGAAGTCACGGTTGTTTAAATTTTTCGATAAATGCAGGTGTTCTTTTGGGACTATATTCTCTGGTGGAGACCTACATTCACTCCATGCTTTTTATTGTGCTTAAATGCTAAAATTACAAAATTAAAAAAAAACAAACAACAACAACAAAAAAAAAACCTGAATATCTGTGTTTGCAATGATGGATTACCTATCCCAAGAATGTTTCAAGTATTAACAAGTTGATTTTAATAGCGTACCANATGATGGATTACCTATCCCAAGAATGTTTCAAGTATTAACAAGTTGATTTTAATAGCGTACCAGAATAAACTGAAACCAATGGCGGTCTGGAAGGTTGGAAAAAAATTTTTAATTCACCATTCCAGTAGTATTCTTTGGGAAATGATTGTCAGTAATGTTATGTGTATGAAAATTGAATCTATTAGGCTCAAACATGCAAAATGGATGGTATGATCCTGTTATGCTGTGTTCCAATAAATTAGCAAAAACACTCCCCCCCCCAAAACAAACAAACAAACAAACAAACAAAAAAAAAAAAAAAANAAAAAAAAAAAAAAAACAGCATGGTATTTCCATTTTTCACTTCACCTTTGAATTTAACCTGACACCGATAAGCACGCCGATTTTAAAAGGTGTGCACGTGATTAACACTTTTGATCACGTGAAGGAACACCTGGAAAAAGCGTGCACGATTGAAAGAATAATGCCGTCAATTTATATTGAATTTATATTGACCCAACGAGAAGTTCCTTGATACATGAAAAGTGAAGGAAGTGTGAGGACTTGGTGTGTAAAGCTCCAGCTGATGGGAGGTTCTCCTGCCGCGGGGAGCCCACGCAGATGGGAGAGAGGAGGGAAACATCTGAGCCAGACAGCGCCTACAAAATGCTTCCTGGTCATCGTGTTTGCAAAAACAATCTGTGGAAGTTGACAGCTCGGATCTTCGCTTTGGTGCTTCAGGTTTGACGGTAAGATGAAACTTGACTGACCGCCTGTATTGTTCATTGAAACGCCTGTTACGTCAAAATGCTGAAGGTGAAGCGGAGACATGATGACGTGAGCGGGTAACCACTTCTGACAGGCGCCTGTAATGCTTTCAGATGCGCTTCTCTGCTCTGTTTGACTTGCTGCTATTCACTTTAAAGACTCAAACCCAGCACGAATCTTATAGTAAACTACTGACACACAGTTGTGAACACAGTGAATATACATATTAAAAAACCCATGTTGATCAAAGTAGGTCACAGGAGCATTCAAAAAGTGATTTATTGTGGTGGACTGCAGGCTTAACACAATATAAATGTGATCTTAAAAGACCATACCAGTGATTTTACATGTTTGAACCCCATAAATACAACCCACATACACACCTTGCATTGCTACCATTGTTCCATATAGCTACTACTACTACTACTACTACTACTACTACAAAGCTACAGGAGTGGTAAAATTTTGAATTGTTTTTTTTCCTATTTTCCAGGCAGCCATTGGTTTCAGTCAATATGCTATAAAAATCAACTTATTGAAACTTGAAACGTGCTTGAGATAACTAATCCATCACAGCGAACACAACATCTATTCAATTATTTGTCAAAGTTACTTAATTTAATTAATCCTGCACGGAGCTACAAGGAAGAAAATGTATGCCTCCACCAGGGAATATAGTCCCAGGAGAAGACAGGCTTGTAACAAGAAATTAAAAATGACTGTGCTTTCTACATTTTGATGTACTTATTAGCAAGTGAAATGTTGAATTTTAAGGTTGATGTATCATCTGAACATTTGATTTTGAAAGATTAGGGGATTTGGCAAAATAACAGGAAAAATAATATGGTTTTATGCTTTGTAAAATGTTTGTCAGTAGCGTAATGTGTATGCGGGTAGCATTTGTTGGGCTTAAACATGCAAAATCACTGGTACGGTCCTTTAAGGATTAAGATTTTTAACATAACTCTTTTGATCTACTATCTTTAGGGGCCATCAGACCCAGCTTTGGGAACCACTGCTTGTCGACAGCTTATATGAGTCATGGCAGCTTTCCTTATATTTCTATTATAACTTCTCTCAAGCCAGACATAATATGACTCATTTGAGGAGAATGTTGTCAGTGCTTGATGTGTGGTGGTGATGGGGCTTGGGTTGCATAAAATGATGCCTTGGAAGAGTCAGGGGCCATAGCTGTTTTATAAACCACAATGTTGTACTCAGCAACCTTACTGTACCCCAAGATATGAAGTGTGTGAAGCAGAGGCGTTTATTCAGTAAGCTCTGTGGTCTGTTTGAGCTAGTAACTGTAACAATTTTTATTAGCATCAAATGCTGTTATGAGCAAATTTCATTACTAGTTTTTATTGAGACTCTTCAGTTTACTGTAAGCAGCAAAAAAAAAAGAAAAACAAACAAAAAAAAAAAAAAAANAAAAAAAAAAAAAACAACTCAATAAGATCAACATTGGCACTATCCCTATCACCTCTATCGCATAGCCTCTATCCCTGGGATGGTATTTTTGCTATTTGATAATGAATATTACTGTTTGTACAGTGTATTTAAGAGCAAGCTTACACCCACCTGGTTGTTGATACTGAACGCACCTGACACCGTGTATCTTTTGCCTCAGCTATTTCCTGCTGCTTATCATGGAATGCAGCTCTGGATGTCAACTCACTGAATGATCCAGATTGATAGTTTCAGTGTAAATATGTCTCTGGATAACCATTATTTCATTATGAGGGACATATCATTCCTACAGTATCGGTCAGAGATGAGCGTGACTGCATCTTGCATTGTATTTTTGTTGACACTTTGAGAATTTTAACAAGCCAGAATAGTCCTTTTGTTTTGTGAAACTTTAGGGACTTGGAGAGTTCATCCAGTTTGAAAAGGCCCGCCTCTGATTCCATGGGAGAACGACTGCTTGTTTGTTAACTCCCGAAAGCTCTCATGTGATGAAAGGATTTGCTTTTCATTGAAGAGAAGTCTAAGTGCTATGAGAGAGCCTGTATTTGATTTATCTTCTCTTATCTTTGTTATGGTTATAAATATGATTATGTGGCATGCAGTACAAGGTTTTGTCTGGAGCCATAAATGGTTGATATCTCCGATCATGTTTTCCTGTAGTCCAAACCGTACCAGGAGGTCAGCCCAGGAAAACAGGGACTCAGAAATTTCTGGAGTTGTTAAACATCAGTGTCTGACACTGCATCCCACCGTCTCTGGTTATATTCACGCATTAACCTATCAAATTTGTCAGAGGTCACTGGGTATGTGTTTGTGTGTGGATGAGACACATGAATGTTCTGTGTGTGTGGAAGGCTGTGTGTTTTGCGTGCTGTGTTTCACGAGTGTTTAAAGTCTTTAACATGAGCAACTTGCCTCCCATTTGTGCATTGCTATATAACAGAGATTTGTCCTAGACTGACTTTGGTGTTGTACCCTGTACTACTAGCACACAGTCAGGCCAAGCTATTTGCTGGCTCATTTAAACCAAGTCTACACAAGCCGGCATGCTACCAAAATGACTACAGGACAAGAAACAGTCTTGCAATGAGTCTTCAGACATGTCTTTGGCTAGTCAGTCTGGACAGATGGCAGCAGTACAGAGAAATGATAAGATTTTTAATTAGAGATTGTACAAAACATGGAGACATCAAGGGGATTGGATAATTCAAGCGATGTGCTAACAGGAATTAAAGATCTGAGTCTGATATTGCAGATGGAAAAAGAAAGATTTGGGGTTATTGGGTTGATATGGATGATGCAGGGAAACAGAGAAGAGGAGAATCCCAAGCATGAGTTCCACTTTCACCTGGGCTAAAGAGTTCTCTGATGTAAAGAACTTAAGCAATGACAGTTGTTTGTTTAACAGTTGACAGATGGTCAATAGCAGCCAAAGGACCATTACAATTCGTTCCAATTATTGTTGGCAGTCACTGTCAGCCAACTTTAACTTTTCAAATGTCTGGAAAGTATTCAGTAAATCAATCAAAGAGGATTTTATTATTATTGTTTTATCAGACACAAGTATGTGTGTTATTAATAGTTGTAGATCCTTTTCCATTTTCAGGCATTTCTGTCTTATCACATTCGATAGCACAGAGTAGAAAGGGAAGGGAGGAGAGTTAAATAATCCCACATGCAGGTGTGCTTTTAGTTGTGGTTATATTTCCATTTATATACTGGAGGGGAAAACCCTGTCAGGAAACACAATTCCAAAAGTAAAACTTTGTGGCACTGTTTGTGCTGGATACATAGAACTTATAAATTGATATAGACATGTGAAATCCCTTCTAAAATCCTATGGTAGTGATAATCTATTTAAGGTAATTTGAAATCCAGTTTTTGACATTTTAAAAATTTTTAGCTTTGAAGCTAAGCATCAAACGTTGTGGTGTTTTCACTCTGTAATTTACAGAGATCATTTCACAACCAGTGTTACCAGTATTCTTCCAGAACATCCTGGCATTTTCTGTTTATGAAGGTATTTAAAGTCCCAGTGGGTGATGACTCATTGCTCATGCTAATCACACCTAGTTGTTCAATTTATCCCAAACAAACGAATCAATTTTTTTTTTTTATACCAAATGATTTCTTTCAGGCAAGAACCACAGTGACACTATTGAGAGTTGATGATTTAGTGTTTCAGTTTATTCTTGAAAGTCCCACTCCGTTACTTACAAAAGTGGGCTTCTTTGGGTCATAGGCAGTACCCAGCACGCTCTGTTCCTTTCTCAGCACCTTCATGCTACTTCTGCAGCCCATCCCATCCTGTCATCCTCTTCATCTTCCTTAATGACCACCAGAAAGTGTGCGGCAAAGACGAGAGAAGAGAAAATTAGAAGCAGATCCTCATTAAATCTCACACAGCAAAGTAAATCACATGCACTGTTTTAGCTTAAAAACACAGGGAGAGGAATGTGACATAAGCCTTTCAGCCAAGGCTTTCTTTTGGCCAAGTTGGTCTTCAGGTCCAATCAAGACAGTGGACAGTGGTCAGGGTTGTGCCATGGTTCTGATGCAAGTGAGGAAAGAGGGTTGGAAGAGGAGAGTAGAGAAAAACAAGGGGTTCTATAGCCCCCAAGCTGATAATTATCTCCGTAATCAGTGTTGAACAAGACCCTTTTCATTTTAAGGATGAGCCCTGCCTGCTTCGCTCAGCTCAGCTATATTCAGCCCAGGAATATGAGGTGACTGATGTTGTACCCAGCTGTTTCTTGGCTTAGCGATAGTTTAGCGCAATTAGAGAGTGAGAGATAAAATCAGGAAACACCCATAAGTTGTGTTGTCACTGCTGAGTAATATGATGAAATGAGTGTGGCTGGCAATGACCCTAACAAGGCCTAGAGAGAAATCAAATGTAAAGCTGAAGGATTAACAAAACTCTAAGAGCCTGTCCTGAGTGAACTTGCAAAACCCAACACATCAGAGTTAGTCAATTTGTTGTCGGGCCAAAGAAGAAAAAGTTTTATGGAGTCCAACTGAAATTGGCCCTTTGTGAACATGATAGAGTTGGAGGGATTTAAAGTTTGTGAACCAGAAAGAGAATCACAGGACTTTGGTGTGGAATACCTAAAACATGTTGAGTGTGCTAATGTTATTACTGCTAAAGTTATTTGGTAACTTGTTGCTTAAGTGATACCATAGGGGGAGGGAGGGAGGCAGGCAGGCAGGCAGGCAGAGAGACAGAGACAGAGACAGAGAGAGAGAGAGAGAGAGAGAGAGAGAGAGAGATCCACCATCTGGTTCAGTTCTTCTTGATCACATGATTAGTGTGTAGGGGTTTGTTAGCACACACACACACACATTGTGAAAGGTCATATTTAAGATTTCCTGTTTTTCCTGTGTGATTCTGTAGCCAGGCTTCAGGGTTGAGACACATATTTTATTATTTGTGTCTTTTTTTAGAAACAATTCTAAATTACCCCCCTCTGTAAATTCGTCACTGCTATTCTTGCTCTCGCTTTTTGGGGGCTGTTAACTCAATTGAAATACACATAAACAACCTTATGAATTTTTGAAAATATCCTTTCAATTTACCTTATGAGACCAATATCTTTATTAGCCTATTACAGTAACCTTTATTAACCAACCGCAGTACCACAGAAATCATTATCTACCATCACTCATCCTCTCCTCTCTTCTTCTTCTTCTCTCTTTCCCAAACCAACTCTTCACACATGCACAAAAAAAATCAAATTATTAACAGCCTGCCTTTAAAGTTATGATGGATCTATCCAGAGATCAAATCTGAAGGCAGCAAATCATCATTCTGGGTGTAAACTAGAACAATGAACACATTTATAAAAATGTGTTCATACAGCTGTATGCATTTTGTGAATGGATCATTTGATGGCAAAGAGATCATATCAGTTGCATCTACGAGATGAATGAGGAGTCTCTCTCCATCTCTTTGGCTCAGAAACATTCATATTTTAGGATGCAACGAGTGCTACCTGAGGATATATTGACAGAAACTTGACATTGGATTCCTGAGAATGCATGATCTCTGGTGTGGACACTGTTCCGTTTGTGTCTGTTGAGTTATTATTTTTCTGTCATTTTACATAATCTGTTTCTATTATTAAAGTATTGCATTTTTGTGTTTTTGTAAAAACAAAATATTCAGTGTATCCAAGTTGTCTGTTATAAAATGCATCTGATATATATTACATCTCTGGGCCCATTCTGCTATCTGGTCTGATGGTGTATTTTTCCTATTCCTGTGGATAAATGGCTAAAAGCAGATGGCGCGATATCATGTCAGCAGCTACAATGGATCATAAGGCAAAGAAAAACAGAGCTCAGAAATCTTGTATTTTTACAGCTGCTGATAGTGTCAAGGTGCTCATGAAAGAGTGGTGCGTACGTACTGTATGCAGATAAGAACCAAGCCTAAAATTTGGATCATGCCTTAGGCTGCAGTCATCAGGCACTCTTGCACGAAGAAAAGAAGAAGGAAGGTATTTTGTGTGATAGCATGTCCTCATGTGCCTTTTTTAATGGTTTCTATATCAATAGTACAAGGAGTCCAGGCCTTTGCGTACAGGTCCTACTGACTCTGGACAAACTGTTAGCTAAAATATGAACAAATGGACTAAGGTTTGTTGTCTCTGGTACAGTTCATTTTGGCAGGTCTGAACACAGCAATCGCAGTCTGGTGCGGACCAAAACATGATTCCAAATGAACTCTGGAGCATTTCATTTGTGGTGTGAACATGAGCCACACTAGTCTGAAACCAACCTATCTACCTATTGATTAAGTGTGATTTATGTGCTCTATTTTGCTATATGAGGCTTGGCAACATAGGACCCTGGGAACATTGGAATGATCCCTTAACTGCAGTAAAATTAGTTTTCGTTACACACTTGTCAGATATCCCCTACTTAAAGCCATGAAGCACATCGAACTTAAGCTTTGTCGCTGTGAAACTACACCTTTGATTAGAATAGTAATTGAAACAGAAAATGGCGTAACATATCAAACTTACTGTCTTCAGATGAACATGCTGAAAGTTAGCATGTTGTATGAAGACAGTACATTTTCTTCACATAATGTAAAGCAAAATGTGTTTTTTTTCATACATTGTCTTGAAGCCAAATTAAGCTTCTGCTGCCATAGTTCTCTCGCTTTATGGCCCTATTTGTGACTATGAGTGGTAAAGTATCTCAATTCCGTGTTTCTTTCTCCTACTCTAAGACAGTTATGACCAATGAGTAGAGCAACTGTTCTCACATGACTTTTGTGCTAGATTTTGGCTTGATTGATTTTTTTTTCCTGTGTGAAACCAAACCAAACCTAGTGGTAAATGCAAAACTGTAACAATATTACAGATCTAAAAATGCCCTTAAATGTATGTTAAGGGCATTTCCTGGTATTTAAATTGAGTATTTTGTATACATCAGTACTCATAGTTTCCCTTTGCTGCATACATTTTCTGATTTTATATATTCTGGTTAATATTACTATAAACACTACAGAGGCTTTTACCTCAGGATGTTTCTTGATTCAAATGCTTGCATAGGAGAATAAATCAGGCCGCCTGGTGCAGGGCTGAAAGTACTCACCTACAACGGCAGAGACACACATTCAGTTCTGGGTGAGTGGACCTGTGAGGGATCATGTCTTTGTCACTCCATTAGCAGTTGTTCTGGTTGGCCACCTCTGGCAGTGCCAGTCATAGCCCTCACTGGTCTCATAGACGTTTTTTCAACAAACATACTGCATGCCTGATTGCCTCACCCATGACCTCATGATGTCAATAGCTGATTGTCTTTTCATACGTGCATGGATATAACATTTTTCCTTCTTCTTCTCCTTCTTTGAAGTCTGACAATTTTATACAAGTGTGCAACATTTTACAATGAGAAATCAATATGAGAAGAGGAAGAGATCAGTTTCTCTTTCAACAGTAGTCCCAATATACCATAATGCATTGCAGTCAGAAAATATGCTGTTTTCAAATGGGAAAAACACACTTGCCTTCTGTTACTGTAGTACAACCAACTATTTCTCTCCACCTACACATACTGAATTTGCCAAGGGGTTTACATTCATTATCTGAGGTTTATCAAAAAGCTTTCTGGGAAACACATGAAATCATGAACAGAAGTTAGTGAAGTGGATGAGGCAGGCTGAAGGAAAATAGATGCATCAAGTAAATTACATGATTCATCAAATGCAGATTGATGATATATACAGTAACTGTATAAAAGTATGCCAGGGTGGAGCTTTTCCTTTAAAATTATGCCTTTTGAACATTTAGAAACCATGCTTAGGTTTGGATTCTTGGCCAGAAGGCTGTTCCTTCATACTTACTTACTATATAATTAAAATGCATCATCTGAAGTATGACCAAAGTCATGTGTTTAGAAATACATTTATATCTGTATCCTAACATTGCATGCGTCCTCTTATAGATTTCTGATTTTCATTAAAGTTTTGTGGTATGGTATTGGTTTGCAACAGTATGCAAAATAAATATGTTTTATTGAATTATGTCTTGGCAAGGTATGCAATAGTTTGGTTGCTCTGGGAATAGAATGAATGGTTTACAAAAACTGCTTTATATATGGTCAGATTGGTCATAGTACAGGCAACTGTAACAGATTATTAGCTTTAAAACTTTACAGTCTTGCATTTATTCCCTAAATAGTGCAGTTTGAACATTTGACTAAACTGAATTCCATTGTCCTTCATTTTTAAGGGTATTCCAGACATGTATGAGTGGCTCTATTTAACAAATGTGCTGTAATGTCACTCATCACTTAACCTGTAGATGGCGCCTCATTCAGACTTTGACAGAAGCCAGAATTATATAAATAATGTGGCGATTCTCATCTTATGCAGATAATTTACCTCCCCTTTACAATACTTTATTCTTCTTATAGATTAATGGTTCCTTCCTGAAACTGTTAATCCTGGTTATGAAAAATTCAGAAATTTCCATTAGTAAGAGTATACTAGCAGTATAGTGTATCTTTAGACTTAAATAGTCACAGCATAGTATTGAGATTTTTTTGTATGAACAGTAGTTTTGGCTGATATTTTTGTGGAGGCACTCATCGATGTGTTATGATAAGATATGTGATCCAGGTCATTACTGATCTGGGCCTCCAGGCATTAAACCAGACCTCTGAAGTCACTGCTTGTGCTGAGTGAATGTATTTTGATTAGACATTAGATCTTAGTCATTACTGATCCATCTCTGTATTAGTTATGTATTTCATTTCGTCCCTCTCTGCTGTGATTGCTTCCACATGTCAGGCCCCAGGCTCCACAGCAAATACAAGGCTCTAGTATCTGTGGATGTGGGGGTCCGGCAGCCCCTAATGGGCTTAGACAGTCATGGAGTCCCCATGGATGCATCAATGGAAGGGACACAGAAGCCTGCTGATTAAAAGCTGGGGGGATTAAGTGAGCACTAGGGGAGCAGTGGGAGGACAGAGGAGCATACAAAGCAGATTGAGGAAGAAAAAAGTGTATTGGGATAGAATGATCCTTGCCTGGTGTGAATGAATGAATATTGGATCCTGGACTTCTATAGAGATGTGTAGGACAGATGTTTCTAGCTAGTTTGTTTCCAATTAGAAGTACACATATACATATTTGTGTTTAGTCTGTGGGGAAGGTGAACAGTTTGGAGACATGCTTTTTGAATTTGAAGTGCTTTTGTGGATGCTTGTGGTATTCTAAAAAAGTGTCAGTGGGTGGGGTGTGTTTGATGGGATATTGTTCCAATGAATTCAGCAAAGCCTTTCTCGTGAAGGCTCTTAAAGACAGGATATGTTACACATGTCCATAATAAGCACAAGGGAGATTTTCTTGTCAGTTTTACCCCAGGTGGAGTGTACATCTACCCAAATGATCTGTGTCAGGGAAAGCACAGATGAAATGGGGAAAACAGCTGTGGGCTTCCGTGAGCGCACAAAAACAGTCTCACCATCATTTTCCACTGAAAACGACTTGCATTATGATCAAATGACAGACAAACTGTTTGGCAGTTTAGTCATCTCGTCTTTTCTGGCTAGCTGTCCTGGTGGTGGGAAGCCGGAGGCGTCAGTGGTGAAGGAGATTGTAGTCTTCAGAGGAGAAGGAGAAGAGGTCTACAAGAAAGATTGATTTAAATCGCCATATTTTGACTTGTGGCATCCTTTCTTTGGATAGAGGAATATTTTTTTCCAATAATATTACGTTTTCTTTTGAGTCAGGTCACTGAGACAGATGCAACAATTTGTATTTGTGGGGACATTTTCAAGTTTGACGTAAATAGGTCGCATGCACGTGTTCAGTGAATAATGGATAAACAAATTCTTTATCATGATGCATAAGACATTTTCATTTTTCTTTGACATTTTTACATAATGGCTCATGGGGTTCTTGCACATCCAGGCTATCACACACACTTACTTTCTTCTTTGTTGTAATCTGTTTTTCTCTGGTAATTCAGAACATTTGTTGGCAGCTCTTTTTAGTTTGGTTTTGCCTGTTACTATTTTGTTAGGTTACATACCTAACTCTGGGAATATCACATACATTTTTGATTGCATCCTGAAGAAACTGAATTTTTTTTTTTCTCCAAACATCTCCAGTTTCAGATAACGTGTTCAGCAATTATCCAGCCAGCCAAGAGAACCTTGTGAACACCATCACCCCAGCAAACTGAAAGATACTAAAGACTTGTGAACTGTTGGGTGTGAAAAACCCACAACTTTAGAGCGCTGTATGCTCTTCCCTTTACAGCTCAGGGTAACCCGAGTATGATATTGACAATGAGTTGATAAGAGACAAGTGTTTGGAGCTTTAGTGAAGTTTGGCTGTTGTTCTTTGGCTTGCGTGTCACTGTTCTGAAGCAGCAGAGCATCTTCATGCACAGCAAAGCCAACCTCAAGTGTCTGTTTCACAGATACAGTATATTCCTGAGTTTGAGCAGGAAAAGTTACGATGTGCAGTGCACGGACCCTGGGCCTTTGAAACAGTTTTCCAATGCTACTCACCAAGTCCAGCCAATCCACCTTGATTCAAACCATGTGCACGAAACAAGATAATATTTGTTCAGTCCATAAAGAATAGTGTTTATGTTGTGGCATGGGCAGCTGTCTTGTCATTATGAATTTAGTTTTGGTCTGTGTGGCTCGAGGGTCAGACTGGAAAGCTCTTAGTTAGTGGAGGGGACTGATCTGCCTCTTTGAATATTTAGAAGGCGAGACCACAATGGTTATAAGCAAACAGCGTCTGTCTGTTTCGATTCACAAACATGTCAGAAGCAATCAGTTAAGGATCACTGATGACTAAACTCACTCACTTCCCTTTAAGTATTTACCTGTGATAGAATGGAGCATTACTGTCACATTTAGACTCGGCCTGACACAAACAGTCTTTGTTATCAGTAGTCTCGTATCCACTATAACAGGAGACATTTGAAAGGCTGCAAATACCACCATTATAAAACCCCCTTTGTTGCCCCATCTTTTTCACCTGTTAGTAATCCAATTCATGTCTTCCAAGCTCATCAGTCCTGCTATTAGCACACAGATGCTAGTCTGATCCTCTATCCTTCCCTCACTAGCATTCATACACCCTCCACAGACAATGTGGCTTTTCCTGTGCATATAATACATAGGCTGTAGAAGTAAGTTGACTACTGTACTGTAATTGCTCACAATGTCTGCCATATGTGACTGTTTGTATTCGTCCATTGTAGCTTTCTCCTTCAAATTATCTGAGTGCTCCAAAAACTAAGATGTCTTTGCCCCCATCCCCCAAGACGAGGAACCCCCTAGAAAGATAATGACCAGGAAAGTGCAAAGAGATGTAAGGGGAAGGAGCATATTTTTTTTACAGTGGTATTCATGGTGGTATGATACTACATGTGCCGGAAAGATTGGCCAGTAAGCATGGATTTGGTGATTTGCAGGTGAAACTATGTCAAGGGGTCAAAGTTTAAATCGGGCTGGGGTTCTTGTTTTGCAGTAAAGTACAATCACTCAAATGTTGCTGGAACAAGGGCTGTATGTGACCTAGACTTTACACTTTTCTACCAAAACATTCAGGTATCAGACGTCTAAACACCAAAACAGTGTTAGTTATTTATCGACCAAAACAACTATGTCGAGCTCGTGCTGATATGTCAGTGGTGAATTTCATTTAGCAAAGTCCGTGATGCGATTCCAATTTCAGAAGCCAAAGCGCTTTGTCTGATCAAGATATATATTTGCTTTTTGCAGTTTTTCTTCTTGTTTATGACTGTGTTGTCAAACTCAGAGCTAAATTGCAGAATGCCACTCTCCAGCTGGGCAGGGTTCAGTTGGAATTAAGATGTTGTGCCTCGCTGCTTTCTGTCATATAAGTCATTGCCAGTATTTCCACTAATACATCACTCCATGTTGGAGGCTAGCAGTAAAGAATATTTTCTTCCTAATACAAATACAAACTTAGCAGGCTGTCATTGTTGCTATAGGCATTCATACAAGTGTCTCTGTCCTGTCCTTCTGCCAATATCAATCTGTCCAGATCTCAGAATCCTGCTGTCTTTTATTTAGCAGTGCCTACTTTTACTAAACATTTAGCGGTTTTTAGTGAGCTGTGAAATACTGGCGTCTGTTATCATATCGCTTTTATTGCTCTGCTGGGTATGTTATTGTCCTGAAGTAAATGAGTGAATAAATGAAAACCATGGTTAGAACCTTACGCTAGGAGACTTGTCCCTCCCTCAGATGACAGAATGGGCTCTGATACAGAGTAAACTGTGAGAGTCAGAAGTTAGAGCCTTTGTGTTTTCACTGGCTTCCCTGCAGTTTCTGGAGGTCTTGACATTTTGATTGACACTGTGATTGCCATGCCTTTATGTAAGATTTCAACACATTCCAATCATGTGCTTAATGCTGTTGTTGACTGTAAAAGATCATATTTATTTTATTAGATGTTGCTGTGCATTTACTATGAATGCACATGAGCATCTCATTTATCTTCACAGTGATCTATAATTAGCCCAGCATAGTGTTGCTTAGCTCTGCAGTGGGACTTTATTGAATCATTAGTATTGTGTTGGATTATTGCACTGTTCGTCTTGCCAGAGATATTTAGAATTTTCATTCAGTTACTTAAGTGTTTCAGAAACACGCCTGCACTGAAGCAATCCTTCTGTTTCATGGCTTGCTTTCCCATGGAACGGGAGGGGCATTGGGATTGGGCGAGTTGTTTTATTGGGATTTTTGAAGCATTTGTTGGTCATTTCCTGGGTGCCTTCCAGTAGTTGTGTGTTTATGTTTTATCCAGATGTATGCATGTGCCCTGTTTCCTCCCCACAGCTGCACTGCTCCACTTCTCATGTATCAAACTCATTCCTGAGGTGCTTTAGTTTGTAATACTTTCAATGATGTGACAAATAACTGTTATGTCTGCTCTTGTCCCTGATAGGAGGGGTGACCGAGCAGCTGTAGAAAGAGCGTTAATACTTCCTACAAACCCATACAGTAAGTATAGCTTTATGTAAACACATATAAATGACTAAGACATACATTTGTATTGCTTATATACAGATTTGTCTGATACAGTATACACCTGTGTGATTCACGTGTATGCTTCAGGTGGTTGTGTGCTTATTTAGTCTTACAGTCTGATGGTGAGTTTTTCCTGGAGTGCTCCTTGAGCGTCAGTGACTGATACGTTATACAGTATGTTTCCCTTCTTCAAACACAGGATAACAATGAAACTTGTTAGCATTTCCCTGAATGTTACACTCTTATCCATTCACTGTAAACACTTGGCAAGAAATACCACCTCTCCATACATCTTATTTTATGATTTATCTGAGGGCTTTCCTTTTGTGACTATTCCACTGCAATATTGCTGACCACCGTGGCCTCAAACCTTGAACATTTTATTCATGATTGCTTATAATTTTCGTTATTGAATTCAATTGAATTGCATGCTGTCCAGGCTCAGCGCAAGTAATTTAGTTACTAATATTACTTGAGATGCTACCTTACTGTATTTTACTAGCAGACGTTTTTACACACAGTCGGCATACCTGCACATCTCTTGAATGTGCTATAGAGGATAAGCCTATAAGCTGAGGAACTGAAACCTGGTCACCTGTATTCACCTCTGGTACTCTGTTATGCAAGTCTCAGCCACTAGGGGGCAGTGCTATAGAGGTGGTGATGTGCTGAAGAATGGTTAGATAAACAGCCTGTAGATCAGTCAACTTCTGGGCAGCATTATATGCATTTTGATTCATGAGAATCAAAATGCATGATATGATGAATGAATGATATGTTATACATATCATATACGTATGCTTGAAAACACTGATCACTGTTGTTGATGCTGTACTGCTCTAATTGTCAAGTATTTGGATGTGATCACTCATGAAATCCTGGGTAAGTGATTCCCTTGTTGAACTTCACCTTCGAATCAGATTTGATTGGCCCTCAAAGAGCTTTTTGTATGTTAAAGTTGTAATTAATCTGAATCTCTAAATTGCTACCAGGTAGGATGTGCACCATTTTCATCTTCTCCTGTGAAATATAAATAGCTTACAGATTGCAGGTAAATACATAATTGATGAAATTAATATGGAGGAAATCCAATGAGTATGAATACTTGGCTTTAGATTGGCCTCAGGATTCACTTCCCACAGGCATGAAGGTCTCATGTCCACAGTTTACATGGCATGGTATCAAGCATCTTAGTCTTCGTGATTTTCTTAGGATTTTCTTAGAAAAAAAGGAGTTGACAAAGGTAACAAATTAAGTCCTTAGGAAATATCATTAAATAAGTAAGAATTTATCCTGAAGTGCGTCTAGAGGATATAGGAATTCAGAGAGTCTGGTTTCTGTTGCACAAATTAAAAGAGATTTCTCTGAGAATGAAAATGTGTGTATCCCTATGCATGAATAGTTGAATCATTGAATAGTTTCCATTAATTGCTTATGCCTAGAGGATGCTTTATACTTATTTACTTTGCAGTACATGTTTTCTTTTGGCATATTCGTCTTGTCATCGTAAGTCCACTTTGGCCACCAGATTGCTTGATATTTTTTTATAACTGCACTACAAAAATGACATTATACAACTGGATACGAGCTCTAACATTAGATGTTCATATTCAAATTTCAAACATAGAGGGAGTAGCAGCAAAGTAATCAGTGCAGTGATTAAGTAAACACTAAGTATTGTGGTATTCATCCAGCCAGGTAAATGTGCTTTGCGTCTGTGTGTAGCTGTGTACAGTAGTAATTGTGTTAATGATGGCACCGCTCAACAGGAGGAAGAGCTATTAGAATGTTGCGGTGTGGTCTTTGAAAGGGCCACTGTATTTCAGAGGTGATTTTCAGCTCTCCTCCTCAATGGATCATTACCCCAATGTGAGCGATGATTTATGAGCTCTGCTAAAAATGCTGGGAGCAGTTCCTGTCTGGGGGCTGACATCCACCCTCTGATTGCCACTATTTGTCTCTGTGCACGTGTGTTTTTTGAAAGTTGCATGTGTGTGTGGGCATGACAAAAGGGGAGCAGGGCTGGTGCAAATGTTTGCTTAAGTGAACATGAGAATGTCTCTTTCGTTCTGTCTGAGGGTGGGTAATTGTTTTTCTGTCTACGTGTTTGACTTCCAGCTCTAGAGTTTCACTCCTGGTAACTAGATATAGTAATGTTTCACTCTGCAGATTGTATTTTAACCTGGGCAACTCTAAGACTAAACAGCTTTGAATACATAACCGAAATGTCACCACACACACTTGCCAGTGCGCTTGATTTTCTAGCTAAAGCCTGACAGGGAAAGGTAACCAGAGGCTGAACCAAGAGCAGCACCCTGGTGTTTTCTCAGATTTGTCATCCTTTGTGGTTTCAGCTTTGTGTCTTTTGTGTGGAGATTAGCTCCATCCTGCTTATCTTGGGTGGGGTTGAGCATTTTGTTTGGGCAGGTCTGTGTTTTACTTTAGCCCATGGCAGATCTCTGCCAGCATCAGTGCTCTTCTATTGACAGGCTGACGTGGAAAGTATATAAGGCTTGGCTGATGCATATTTGCTTGTGTGTGTGTGTGTGTGTGTGTGTGTGTGTGTGTGCGTGCGTGTGTGAATTTGTGTTTGTTTGGTGTCCCTATACATAAGTTTGTAGACTTACTGTAAAGGGTGTATGTCCAGTGTAGTGTTTGCTGTATTTGAAACATCATTGTGCCTATGTAAATGTTTTCATTATAATCTATTTGTCCTTGTTTAAGTGGAGAAAGACATGCCAGAGATTAACTTTGTTTATCAAAATGTATGTGAATGCACACGCAGGACACACTCCTCGGCCAGTATAAGCATGTGTATGCTCCCATATGAAAGGAAATGGCAGGTGTTTGGAGAACTTGTATCCCAGTGTTTTTGCTTAGTGTCTCTCTCTCTCTCTCTCTCTCTCTCTCTCTCTCTCTCCGTGTGTGTGGGTGTGTATGGAGACCACCCAATAGCTCCATTTCCTTCCACTGATATGGCAGTGGTTCCAGTCGAGGGGCTGCAGACTTGTTAGACCCTATCAGTCCACAACACAACTCCAGCATTCCCAGTGTTTGGTGAACTTGTCACGGCTGTGTAGACAGGAGATTGAACTTTATCTACATTTTCTTTCTCTTTGTTTGGTGGCTGAAGTCCGATGTTTGTGAAAAGCATCAAAGTAGCGCTGTGTGTTAATCCAACTTCCCACAGATGTGCAAGTTTAATTTGGAAATGTATTTTTCTCTTGCAAACCCCGGTGAAAATATTCTCTTGCTATTTAAAGGATGATACCAGTGATTTTGGAGCCCAATAAATACTACACCTTGCATACATGTTATATTACTGCCAACCATTTTCCGAGACACACTACTAGAATTGTTTTTTCTACGTTCCAGACAGCTATTAGTTTCAGTTCATTCCAGTATGCTGTAAAAATCAACTTGTAGAGACTTGAAATATGCTTGAGATAAGTAATTCATCACAGTGAAGATGATGCCAATTATTTTTTTTTTTTGTTGAAGTTGCTTGAATTTGTCCAATACAGAGCTGCATGGAAGAAAATGTACTGTACTGTACTGTATGTCTCCACCAGGGAATGTAGTCGCAGGAGAAAATAACTACTTTTACTGGGAAATTAAAGCAACCATGTCTTCACAATCATGCAAAAATATTAGCAGGCAAATGTTGAATTTTAAATACAGTGCCTGTTCAAAACGTGCACGTTCGGACTGTGCTAGACTTTATGGTGTGCACCGCAGTCTATCATAATTTTGTTGTTCACATCCTCCTGAGCTAGCTTTGTTTGCTGTACGGGGTCAAGTTGAGACTGTGGCACTGGATTGGAGCATATGCTGCCACGCCCAGAGTATATCCTGCCATGCGGACTACTTTTTACCGGCACAGCTCAATTCAAGAACCAACCACTCATCCAAACGACTTCACACATGACACTGCATGTCCTTGGGTCCTGAGCAATAAACCTGCCGAACATCAAATACAGTGCAGGGTTGTCGAGATAATGACAGACATAGACAGACAAAAACTTCTGCCTTTATAGTTAGATTTGATTTTTGAAAGATTATGGGCTTTGGCAAAATAATGTGAAAACTAAAATATGGTTTTATGTTTTGGAAACATAACGTGTGTGTGGATAATATTTATCGGGTTCAAAACTGTAAATACAGTCCTTTAAGACAAATTTTCATGTTTCTTTGCCTCTTAACTTTTGCATAAACAAACTCCTCTGGTTGCAGAGCATTTTCAGTTTTGTCATTCTTTATTTCGGTATTCGTGTCCTCTTAGTGAGCAAAAATACACTGTGATAATTAATATGATAATATGTGGGGTGGCATAATGTTTTCCAGGCATCTCTGTGAGCCATGTTAAATTGAGGTCTGAGTGAGGTTTCAGCTGGAAACACTGAGGAGAGGCAGAGTACAGTATGTCTCTGTCAGTGCCTGGCCAGTTAAAGGGGAAATAATATTTGTTTTTGTGCAGAGAAGAACACTTGCCCACAGCAAGAACTATTCTTATTCGCCCAGATAACTGAGTGAAAATATAGCTCTGTTCACTGTAGTGCAATGTTTGCTCAGTGTGGAGCAGCACAGGCTTAATACAGTACCTCACCTCACTTTCAGCTCCAAGACAATTCTGCCTTGTCTCCTCCTATCCATGAAACTGGAAAACTAACATTGCGGAGGAGAGCAATAATCTCACACATATGGTATGGGAACCACAGAACCTATACTGGAGCTTCAGCTTGGTGATTTATTGCACAGCACAGTTTAGCCTGGGGGAATCAAGTGCGCTAATGCTTTTGATCAAGAGAGAATTTCATTGCAGAGCTCCTTGTGCTTTGAAACATTATTTTCAGTTTGGTTGCTTAACACCCCAACTCCTATATGCCATTTATGTGAAAGAGGCTGATTTATGGTGTTAAATGACAGTGGAGCACTCATCTGTGGTTAAACAGGGAGTGATATACCACTCAGATGCCCATGGCTGCCAGTCCCCCAGTCTGTCTAGACGGGTTAAACACCAGGCTTTATAGACGTGTTGACTGACGATCGCTGATGATTAGGTTTGTGGCACATGAGAGGCTGGGTCAGTTAAAATGATTGACAGCTGGTAGTAGTTTGTTGTCTGTGTGTTTGGTGTGTTGATGGTTTTAGGGTGTAGATTTTGCAGAGGTGGAATCTTCTTATTGTGGCTGATGTAAAGAACCTTCAGTTCGCAGAATGAGAGGGCAGAAGCTGAGCGATCAACACAAAGCTGCTTGTAAATGTCAGCCAGATGAGGATACATATAAAAGTCATTTGTCTCCGCTCTACTTCTGGTTATGAGAGGAAACTTTCCCACAGCCAACAATAACATCTATAACGCTGCTGATGAATCATATCATACTGGTTTGAAGGTAGATAACAAAGGCTCTGGAAACTTCCCAGGCAGACTGAAAGAGCACTGGTTCTGATTTGCTCTAAGATCTTTAGATCCCATTTCCGTCTTATTGTACCTGGTATGATTATTGTTTGATGGTGATGAGAATTATTGTAGTTGTTACCCATGTAGTATGTGTTTTGCTTTTGGAGTTGCTGTTAAATTGTCAAAAAGACATTTGGCTGTGGCAAATGGGAACCCCTCCACAGTAATGGCACAGGCATGTATACTATATACACTTACGCTCATGTTGGTTGTCTTTTTCACACACATACACACTGGGGGAAATTAATAAAAATATCCTGGGTTTCACAGCGTCAGGCTAAAGTGCCGTGATAACTGAAATTCCTTCATAACGTTTCTCTTAAGTTAATAAGTGCATTCTTGTCTCATTACAGACATGATTTTGTAAGGGTGCCACAGGTAAAAAGCAAATGAAGATTAGCTTAATTTTTAAGAGCCATGCTTTATACTGCTTCCTCTGGGGTCAAAGCGAAATCGACATGTTAAATCGACAAAGGAAACCTGAATTCTCTGCTTCAGAGCTCTGCATTTAAGACAGAGATCGACACATTGGGAGTCCAGCACACGAGAGGTATGTGTGGTGTGTGTGTATTTCACTTGTGAGAGAGAGAGAGAGAGAGAGAGAGAGAGAGAGAGAGAGAGACACACACACACATAGCCCAGAGGATGAAGCTTAAGGAAGAGGCTGACTGCCTCGAGAATGTGTGCAGGATCGGATCAAAACTTGCTATTCAAATACAGACTGAGTGAGCTTAAATATCAAAAATTCAGTGAGCACATGTGAGGTAAATACAGTTTAAAATGTCATCCAGCTTTCATACCGATGAAATTTACCACCAGACTGGTCTTAATTTTTGCATGACAGTGTGTTTTATGAATCGATTTCCTGACGTGTAAATAAGGAAATAATTCTGTAACTCTTTAAACGTTAAAAAAGGCTGATAAAAGGCATGTATGAATGAAGGAACATAGTTGCATGAAGATATTTTCTCTTTTTGACACATTAAATCGTGCTGTGTTTGATGAACTCCCCACTGGCTTCTTTCAACACTACTGAAACCTTATGTTTACCTCATGTTGCTAGGAGTTATACTCATTTTACTTTATTACTTATTTTTAAGATCTGTTGTGCATTTTCTATACATTGCATCGTATATTGCATAAGATGGTTTTACTGCTCGTGTGATGAAGGACACCAGTCGCATGCCTGCTCTAAGCCAGGGGGAATGAATGGCCAAAGAAATAATTGGGGTCTGGATGCAGGATGTTGAGACACCACATGGGTCTTTGCAAAATGTTATTGATGCAATTTTGATCTCTCTTTTAGTCTATTTTGTGACAAGCTATGAATTGCATGAACAATAAGTCATTGCACAGTTGAGCTGCTTCCATGTTATTTTTGCATTTATTGAAGCTGTATTGAGCCCGAGTGTGCAAATTTTGCTGTTTGAAGGTATGAACTGCACAATACATTTAACTGGGCTGATGGAGGAAAAAATCTGATCTGTTTTAAAGTATATAATAAGAAAATGAAATATCCTGGCAGAAGGTGATTGTGCACAAATAATGCTTTGGTAAATCAACACACTCGTGCCAAGACTGTGCCATTGTGAGTGATTGTGTTAGCAAAAGCTTCAAGATCATTATCAGAGTTAATCCACGTTCCCAAAGGCATTCTTGGCTCTGTTGCACCTTCTTTAATTGTGCGACACATAACGGCCTTAGGACGTACCAAACTGTGAGCAAACTGTTTGTTGCTGTTTGTTTCCTGTGGTCCTGTGTGTGTATGTGTGTGTGTGAGAGAGAGAAAGAGTAATGGGTACTTCTACTGCACTTGGAATCTTAGTCTTTACTTAGCACATTGTGGTGACACATGACTTTTCTTCAGCTGAGGGTGAGCAGGTTCATTGCATATTGTGTTTAGTTCAAGTCCGTGCAGCTCAGCATTGGCAGCTTTCACAGCTTTTCCATGTTGCTTGACAAAATTAGTAAGCTGCAGGTTTATCTCACAGGTTAATGGAAATTGCCCCTGACGCTTGCAATCAATCAAGAACAATAACAGCAAGCTCAGGGATTAAGGGATTCACACTGTGGGTGCAAATGAATCTACACCAAATCAATTGTTCATTACAGCTTATTTAACGTCATAAAGGTTTCAGTGCAAAACCAGTTTATTCTTCCGTTAGACTGCTCTGTTTTGGATTGAAGATTCTTTCTTTTTATTGGTGTACAAGATCAAGCAATATTTTTTTTTGTCCACATGGGGGTAGACGTTCAGCACTCATTTAGTGCTTTTACCACTGTCAAAGTTTGGATGAATTTAAGAAAATGACGTGGGACATAAAGAAGATGATCACAAGCTGACTGTGTCTTCATCAGGAATTAAGAAAGCTAAAAGCCAAACACGCTTGACACACACTCTTTACTGTCCCAAACTGCACTTTGTGTGAGAGCTACTCTTCAGCACAACACAGTGTGACGGGGACAACTTAAAACTGAAGAGCACCCGTTCATTACTTGTAAGGACCTAGCCATTACCCCATCAGTGTCAAGTTGTCTTTAATCATTGCCTCAATCGGTCCATCTCTGCTCCCTTAGGTGACAGACAGACATGTGGTGGTTGTGGTTAGGTAGTCAGAGAAAATGATTAGAGTGACAGCTGACCTTGACATCAAGGATGGGGAGCTGAATGACGAAGAGAGAGGAATGAGTAACAGTAGCCAGATTCACTTATGCATGACAGCAGGGAGGGAAGTTCAGCTTAAGATGGAATTTCATATTGTTGCAAAGCCTGAGGAGACTGGAAGTTTTTGCTCTGAAATCTTTTATACTTATCAATATTTTTTTGTCTATGAAAGCACTATGTTTTCATCAGCATCGGAGAGGATGTAAAATTCCACCTTTTCCTCACATTTTTTCTCAAACAATCTTTAATATTGTTCATTGTCTGTTATACCATTATGTTCTCAGGCCGTAACTGGGAAAAACGAATAATTAATGCCATGAAGTAAATATCATCAGGAGATAAATGACTATTAACTTCAGGAGATTTTTGTGTAATTTTGCAATGATTATTTATGGCTGCATTTTGCCAGCATCTTGAAGCCTCTAATCAGTTTGTGTTTAAGGCTCTTTTTTAAATGGGAGCCATGGTAACGCAAAGACATGCAAATACACAAACACACACATATATATACACACACACACACACACACACCCTTAGTTAGATACACATGTAAGCACACGTCCACACTCATATATCCTTGCACACACACACACACACACACACTCACATTTTTTACATGCAAGCATGCACATAAAGCAGTTTTTAATATGAGACATTTCATGAACTCACATACGCAATGGTAAGTTTGCTTCACTGGCCTGATAATGGATGTGACAAAACCTTGGATTATGCTGACCGCATTATCTCACTGCGTATGAATTCATATCACATCTCGCTTTCCAGTATCCTGTCAAAAATATAGTTGGGATTCATATGATAGCTCCTCAACATGTAACATGAAAATATTAAAATGGAACTTTTATATGATCTGCTTTTAGTCAAGTGAATTGAATTTCTATGATTCTGGGTGAGACTGTACATTGTGTGGTCGCAGGAGACACCTGGGCCGTCTTATTTCTTCAGCATGTGTGTGTAGATTTATGAGGCCCTGCACTTTATCCACTCAGCCTGATAATCGCACTCCTCTAAAAATCCTCTGCACTGGTTCTCTCTCTCTCTCTCTCTCACCTTCTCCCAAAGGCTGTTCCTTTGTCCAGATCCCAGATCCCACCACACCACCGCAGTCACATCTCTGCATTGTGTGTGATCCCAAAACTTTTTCATCCTATTGTTCCCGCAACCACAGCTCTTCTATTGTCCCTCTACTGTAAGTCCATTGTGACTTTCCAACTTAGACTCTCAAGGGAATTTTTTTGGTCTTTATTGGCAGGGTTGAAGCTTGTATTGGCAAGCCTTTTAATTGTACTGGCAGTACTCTGGACCCTAAGTTCAAACTAGGGACGCGTCTCACAGTAGGTGAAGGTAGGCTGTTCAGTCTCATAGAAATCAGTCTTTAAGGAGATGGACAGGCAAAACCTACGTTTAGCTGCACTCATTCAAGATGAATAAAAAATGTTTACGTATATTCCCCAATAGGCCCAGTCAGTTCAGTGGTAAATTGATTGTTGTGACCCTGAAACGGGCCTCTGCTTCTGACATGACCTACGCTAACCTTTCACTGCTGACATCATTTCATCAAGTTTCATCTGACGTATGTGTTCACTTTAAAAACAGCCCACTTGATTTGTTGATTTCATGCCCATGAAGCAAACGCCATTATAGTCGATGAAAGATGTCTAGCAGTGTATCCTACTTGTTTGAGTTTGCATTTTCGCTGTAAAGACACACTGGTATGTTTGTAATAAGGTTAATCCGTCTTCATTTGTGTTTGAACTTGCTGAACTCCGTTTTGAGATTCAAGCTCCACTGATTCACACATCAGAAGGTTTGGATTGGTGCCATTCCTAATTCACTCAGCTTTTCCATTCATGGTCCCCATCTCTAGCTGCTTTTATAATATGATGTCAGTTAGGTACAAAAACAATCTTTTTTTGCATTAACATCTGGGCTTAGACAGGCCACTCGCTACCTGTTAGAAATGCAGAGCAGAGAGTGTATATTTTCACTGATGGGTGGTGTTGATCACTCATCTGTCCATGTCTGTTGTATGTCAATCAGTAGTGGGTCAACACAGATGATTTGGTGTGTGTATTTGCATCCACTGAGCATGTGTGTGTCTGTTCCTGTGCTCAGTGGCAGCTGCAAAATTCTGGGGTTGGGTGGTCAGCACATCTTTGACTGTGGGTGCTCACATTTGCAGCTGCTGTGAAGGTCACTAGGTGACCTGTGGGTGTTGCTTGACCCTGTCTTGGGTGTGTTAAACCACTCAGAGTTATTATATGAGAAAAAAGGAAGGGACAATATGAGGGAGTGCAAAAGAGTTCCAACAAAGACAAAGGGGAGAAGGTAGTAAGAATGAAAATATAAATCAAGAATAGGGAGAGAGAATTGGTGACAGGGGTCACAACAAATTAAAGAGAATAACCTTGTGTGATAGTTGGCCGTCTGAATGCTGAACGTCTCTGATAGAGGAGTGCAGAGGGTAGGATCACCTGCTATGTTTGTTTTGGAGTGGTAAAGGAACAATAAGTTCTCTATTCTCCTCCTCTCCTCTAGATGGAATTTGGAGTCAGGTTGGTGGCTCAGGAAGATCCGATCATTCCATTATTATCTGGGAGACTGATGGTGATGTAGTTGCCCTTGAAGACAGAAGGGGGACAGCGTGCACCTGGACAAGTCAAAAGTCAGCTCATTCCACAGCTACAGCAGTCAAGATGCCGCTTATGACTCGCAGTATATACATCATTTGACAAATATCCCTGCTACAAAATGACAGGTTTTAAGTTTGCTGCCCCTCCACTTGCAACACTGGACAAAAAGACCTAAAATTCTAACAGGTAATTAGTCTTCTTGAATTCAAAGAGCTGGAATTTAGTACTATTGCTCAGTTTCTAATTAGATAACATTATATTCTACTTCCAAACATGTAGGTTATCCACAGGAAACTCGCCCAATGCAAACTATATGACATATGCATATGTTATACTGATGGTAATTACTGTAATGACTGTAAGTGAGTAAGAAAAAAAGAGAGAGAGGGGGGGTGACCATTAGGTTTAGGGTTTGTCATATGTACAATACTGGAATAATATTTGTCTTTATTGAAGTAACCAGATTCATGGCAGATTGCAATTTGGCACATGAAGCAGAACAAGGGAGAATGAAAAGAGAGATATGGAGCATAGAAGGAAGAGAGACAGAGAGAGGGTTGAACCATCACATTAGATTTTAGGAGAAGGACTGTCGACTGGTGGACTGTTTTTGCTTGCGTAATGCTGACTAAATGTTCAGCAGTAAGAGTGGATATGCTTTTACCCATCGTGCATGTAAAGATCCGGGCAGCATCTCAGCCTAGTGACTAGAAGTCTGTCCAGTAGACAGTGCGGTCTGCTGCAGTCCATTGGGTTTGGGGTACTTGGATGTTAAGTAATGAAAGGGGCTGATGGAAAGTGTCGCTATAGCTCAGCACCCCTTGACTCCCCTCTCCAGCTGGCTGAAATGCTGATGTATATAAATACACATTTATGCAATAAAACATGAACTGCTCTTTCAGCTGAGTTATTGCTTTTGTTTGCTTCTCTTCTCTTTGGCCGGGCCCATGCTGGAGCTGTCTGTCACTTTGACTTTATGACTGGTGAGGCGATTGGCTGGTGAAGATGAGGTATTGGGGGGGAGGGAATGATGAAGGAGACTAGTTTTATAAATCCTGCTTGTCTCATTCGGTTACAATTGCGGGTTTGGCTGGTCAGTGCAGTCTGACATGCTGACATCATCTGTAAAAGATAGTGAAGTGTCAACAACAAAGTGTCCAATGTCCTTTGTTATGATGGGACCCAACAGAATAATAAACCATCTGTAATGTTGCCCCCATCAAGCCTGCAATCTGTCAACTCATGCCAGTTCTGAGCTCTTGGTTCATCTTGAAATAATGACAGCCTTTTATTAGCATGGCTTTGACATGACGAAAGCAAAATGTGCAGACAATGCAGCCACATGTAACAACCCGATGAGGTTGAAGAAGTCAAACAAAGTCATGTCTGTCATCTAAAACTTCAGTTGACACGTTTCAAGCCACATCTTGTCACAGATTTCACAAATTAATAAGGGTAATTAAGTACGAGGTCAAACAGTGGTGACATGGGCACACTTGAGCACTCATATGCACACACACACATATACACACACACACACATACACAAACACAGTGTCTGCCACCATGTGAACACAATTAATGCTGTTTGTCTACTCCAAGGCTTGTGCATGGTACGGATTTGAATTGAGACTACATTCATTCTCAGCTCTGCAGTGATTGCACATTGGCCCAAGTTACGAACAGCCGTCAAAGATGAAACATTTGTGGACAATGGTGGTGTCAAAATAATTTCCAACCATACGCGGAGGACAGGCCCAATCTGAATAGCAGTCAAGGACTTGGTTGTATATGTTGGGAAGCAGCTCCAGTTAAATAACCTGGCTCAGATCAGTATAATCTGGATTAATGTCAGCATGGTGCTTATTGTTGTGGTTGGTGAAAATCATATACAGCAGCCTGATAAAATGTCGAGGCACAGTATTGAACAGTGAGGCATCCTTAGGGTCCGTTCATTGAGGAAGCAACAGAGCGCAATCAGTGATATTTAATAGAGCACACATGCATGTGCTTATTTGTAGGTATTTACAAGTCTCCCTACTGACAGCACATGGAGCATGACCAACTATCTCAGGTTTCAAGGCCGAGATAGTTTGATTTCGAAATCTAACGTGTGTGTGTGTCCTTGGTGAACCTCTCCGTATGTGCACATACTTGCAAGTCCCTGATCTGTGTAATCCTTTGATGTGAGACTTTATTCCTGAATGCGCCTTGTATCACTGGTATCCACAGTTGGTAACGTTGACATCCACTGACAGCCTGTGGCAAAATAATAAGTTGGGTGGAAAATCAGGACTTGTAGTATCACAGTCAGGGTGTGTTTGCATTTGATTTGGATGTTTTTCAATTCCATCATCTCTGTATAAAATGAAACACGTGTCCTATCTGTCATGGAGGACCTGTATCCATTCCAGCTTTTAGTTTGCAGGTGTTTTGTTTTTTTTTTTGCCATAGATTTGGGTTTATGAATTGACTTATTAAAGGGCCAATCAAATAAAGAGGTCATTGTTCCTTTTTTTGTTTCACTGTAATCTGTCAGCATGAACTTTGTATGTTGTATGTTGATAATGATTGCAAACCTACATAGAAAGTTGAACGTACTCCCCATTGAGGAGATGTATACTCTTTGAGATGGATGTTTGCATTATGCATGTGGTTAAAGAAACCTGATAGCTTACAAATATACTATGTTGTGTGCTGCTCTGTGGTTTTTCATGTGTGTGTCTATGACGTGCATGCATGCATGTATTGTATATGCACATTGCATGTATGTATGTATGTATGTCTATGCTTTTGTGTATTTGAGAGAAACACATTGGTGATGTGCCTCTGGTTGACATATTTAAACAGACCTGACATTCGGGCCTCAGCAGTCATCAGTGGTGCATCTCCAGACAAGGTGAAGTGTCGCCCTTTGAAGATTATAACATGCATTGCAATAACATGGATCTTTTTCCGTGTTGTTATTACAATGTTGTTTGGAGTATAGGGGCCCTGCACATGGAAGCTATTACCCTGAGGGGTGAGGAGGTGTTTTCCATATAGAAGAAGGGGGCTGGAGACCATCTATACATCATGCCCATGGGTTTATTTTCCTCAGTCTCCTCTGTGGAGAAGAGGAAGGCCTGGTTTGCTTTTGAGGCTAACCTTAGAGTGGGAAACCTGGCCCACAAGGTCACTTTAGAGTCTGTGAATGGAGGCTGTTATGGAGCATTATACATTTATGGATTTAAAGAGTTAAATATGACCATTAAAGGGTCTATCTTTTACACAATTAATGGAAATAGGCTAGGCTGCCATTCCTCTTCAACCCATCAAGAAGCAAATTTCCGTGTTTTCTTTTCACTACCTGTGCACGCACTTTTTCATTCCAGTTGGAATTCACATTAAAGTTAAATACCAGTTTTGCCATGATGGAACAACAACTATTTCCTGGTTCCCATGCCACTCTTCAATTAAGACCCATATGTTCCTCCTTGTCCATCCAAAGATGATCAGCCCATCTCTACCAAACCTGGTTTAGGCCAGCTGCTGGAATCGGTGGTCCAGGCTCAGTGAGACTGTAAAGGAGAGGAGAGTCATAGGAAGCCCATCTGGACTCCATCAGGACTACGTAAACAGAGCCAGATCCTACATGGAGCAGTGGAGCCAGGCCTTGGCTCCCATTCAGACTCAGGCAATGTCTCAAGATAGAAAATGATACACATATTGTCATTAACTCAAACCGTGTGCAAAAATGTAAATCTGCTCAAAGCTCAGTGTGCACACTCTCAGCATCGTGCCATTTTGGTTTTGTCCTCCAGGCTAGGGGTAGTGGAGAACAGGGGACTTATAAATCTTCTCCAAGGCTGTGTCAAGTACTTTTTTTGAACCATTAAAGCCATTTTAATATCGTCTGCTGCCTTACTGGCCAATATCATCTCCCTTGCCCTACTACTCACTAGCAGGTGCTTTCCCTACTACTCCACCTTGAGTTATGTCCTTTTGTTTCTAATATGTATTAAAGAGAAAGCCAGCGGGAGAAACAGGAATAAAACCACAGTAAAGTGTGAGGGAAAAAAAATATTTGACATTGGTATACTCAAGTTTATTTATGATAAATACAGGCTTGAGAATCGATAAATAACTTAAGCCTTTATCCACATCGTGTGTGTGTAGAGTCACAGATAATTTTTGTCTGTCAATGAACTTATTGACATATAAGGAGACATACATACACCCTCTGTATGTATGGAGCTTGTCTCCCCAGTTGATTTAATGCTGTTATCTCAAGTGGGATCTCTCTATTGACTGACTCCACCTGGATGTGTGTGTAGCTTATGATGTAGGTTATATGGGCTTAGATAGAAAGGACGCTGAACAAGACTGAGGTAAAAAAAAAAACAAAAAAANAAAAAAAAAAAAAACAAAACAAGTCTCCACATGTTTGGATCATACATCTCTCTCTCTACACAACTGCAGTCACAAAAACAACAGCCCTGTTCCTTCAACACTCCATCGCCCAGCAGCCAGTCAGGTTTGTGTATTTCTTCCTGCTAGTATATAATGTCAGAGTTGTCCAGATTTACTTCATGTTCCAGTATCAACGTTAAGTGTTGTGGACCTAACCCGGCCTTGTTCTCACACACATATTGTTCCACTGGCATACTGCAAACTTTACACTTCATTAATTCAGCATTTTATTGACCTGAGATGTTTCTGTCTTTCAAATGGAGAGATTAAGTGTTCTGGCCTTGTGCTCAGTACGTTTGATCTTTTGTTCTATGTGGTGATGAGTTTTTGGAAAGGGGACCAGTGGTCATAAAGAAGCCGACTGCTCTGCGTCCTGTTTCTGGAGAAATTTATTGTAATAATCAGGTTTGTGAGCGGTCATGGCCGGGGCAACTACATGTGGAAATGCACAACGGTAATAATGATAATAGCTCTGCTTTATAAACAGCAATATTTGGCTTAGTCTCTCATTAAAATGGATAGAAACCCCCAGTGGTCTCTGTTGCAGACATGATCACTGCTCCACAGTTGGAGATGGTGGATGTCTTGGATTATACAGAACAGAAGAAGTTCTCAGTTTTAGTAGCCATTCTTTGGTAAACTCTTCCACTGGGAGACTGCTTCCTGGGAAAAGCTCAGACTGTTTCATTGGAAACAGTTTGGGGTTAGCGGCAGACGGAAACATAGCTGGCTCCTGCTTGTTCTTCCTATCGAGTGGTGGGTTTGTCAGCCTCAAGTCAGACTGCTTTATTCTTCCCAGTAATATGTAACTGGAAAGCATAACCGCTGCGTAATACTGCATAACTTGATTTATTTATGTCTTTAAATGCAACTCTACTAAAGAGAAAAGCAGTCTATCTACTCCTACCTTGCCTGAAAAGCAAGCATCTCTCCTGTTTTCTGTGGAGCTGAGGTTTGAAAGGACCACTGCTTGGGTTCAAACCATGCATAAGTTGGTGACTCGCTTCAACGTGTCCTCTTTACTCGCTCTGTCTGCAATCATGGCAGGAAAGATGGATGTTGAGTTTGATATGAGCCGTGTGCCAGACTTGCCTCATCTCGCAGGTTTTTACATTAAGACAGGAATTTGGAAAGAGCATTGACAATTTAGATTGTGAGTATATGAAAGGTGAAAAGTGTAGAAGACACACGGAGAAGGAGAGAAAGAATGCAAGAGAGAGAGAGAGAGAGATTGGTTGTGGATGTGTGTATCCATAAATGTGTATTTAATTTCTCTGTGCTGTGGGGATTCCATTACCATTAGCAGGAAGAGCGTTATGTCTCATGAACACCATGTGTCGGCCTTCCTTGTGTACATGGAAAATGTTTATTAGATCTTGCCTGTTGAAAATGAAACTGCACCACATGTAGGTACTGTGTCACTGTTTGAATCTGGCCAAGGTTGTGTCTGCCAGCATTGTGGGTATGTGAAAGTTCACTCCAGCTGTGGGGTAGTCGTGCGGTACCTGATGGAAGCTGTACCCACACTGCTGGATGTTTCTGATTTGATGAAGTTGATTATTGTTTTTTGATTAGGAGCAGATGCATTGGCTGACATTAGGTTTGGCCTGGATTCAAAGCAGCTTGATTTTGGACATGAAGTGGTTTGTTTCACACAAGGTTAGCACCTTCAGTTAACCCTACCTTAAAATGGGTCATTTTATGGCGCTTTAGTCCAATTAAATTGTACCGTATGGGATGGCATGGAAAAGGGAGGGGAAAAAAATCAGCGTTGTTCTGAGGCCTCATCTTAACTAACACAAAAAATAAGTGTGACCTTTGTAAAGAAACACAGATTTGTAAGTTATTATCTTAGCTGTTTGATGAATAGCCAGGCCTTTATGACAGAGAGAACTGAAAGTGGTGTAAATTTCAAACGGAAAGGAAAATGGCTTTGTTGATGATTTATATTTAACTCATTTAAAATAATTACTTGCCTCATACCAGAAGCAGGTAAACTTCTTCTACATCTGTGAAAAGTGATAAGTGTTGGAAACCCACCCCATAATTTGAGCCTGTAAGTCATCTTAAGTGTACATAAGCTTCTGTCCCTCACCGCATTCCTGTGCCACCCAGACTCCAAATTACTGTAAACTAAACCAAAGCCACACCATGGCAACGGAAGGGTGTCAATTTGGACAGGAAAGAATTTATTTAAACGTGACTAGGGTTTCTCATGGCTCAGCTCCCTGGTGGGGATGTGGAGAGGGTCTGTCTCTGGTTACTCTGTCCCTTGACATATCTGCCACACGCACCACAAACAATAGCCGATTCATCCGTCTCTCTGTCTGTCTGTGGCACCAGCCAGGGAGACCGCTAGGAATGAAAAACACCTCACCCCTCCCCTAAATGAAAGAACCTTCAAAGAAACATACACATACATACAGTACATGCATACATGCTATTGTATACAAAGTCCTGCAAAGAGTTGCAAAATTGGTATTGAACTGACTGGAAATTAATGACAACTTACAAATAATATAGAGTATATTGATTTGTTTTATTGTAGTAATATATCATACTCTTACATCCATAAATAAATATTACTTGCAGTCTCCCTCTGAGTACCTGGAATGACCTTAGCTGACTGATTCTTATCAGTCTCATATTTCTGTATCCCTGCAGTTAGAATTATCTGGGAGGCCCTGCAGTGGAACTGTGACCCAAAATGTCATCCCCTTCAATCTCACAAACCAGTTAGGTTTGTTATTTCTGCTCCACAGCCTACTAGCACGACACACATGCACACACTGTGAAGTTGTTTTTTACTTTGGTAGCATAGAGACGTAATTGACTCACAGCATCTTGCATAGACACAGGTTCTGTAGAAGCCATGGTAGCTGGATCAGGTCACACTCCAAAATAATAAACCCAGAGTGGGGTGATATGTACGAGCTCCACTGGACAGTCTCCCCTTCTCTATTCTTCCCCCCTCCTATTCCTCTTCTAATGTAGGCGGAGAGAGGAGGTGATGACGGGCCCCCAGAGTTCCCCAGTAGGCCTCTCTTACTGGTTCCACTCTGAATGGGTGCCTGTTCCTTGACATCTCTGTCTCTCATCACCACCCCATCAATCCCATGCCGCTGCGACCATCCCTGCAGAGACAGGGCCTCCACTTTGTCCCC
>VXCM01001452.1:0-19930 GCA_014773175.1 Lucifuga dentata | reverse complement strand
TCAAAATGCACACACACACACACACACACACGAGGCGTGACAGCTATCTGACAGCAGAGGCCCCTAAATGACAGAAATTTTAGGCAAAGCCTGCCTCTATCCTCTAATGCATCAAAACACCAGTACCCCCTAACTATTGGGGAAGCACCAGCATCCCCCACCATGTCCAAATACCTCATGTCTTAGAGAGAGAGAGAGAGAGAGAGAGAGAGAGACCATCCCCCTTTCTGTATCCNTCTTAGAGAGAGAGAGAGAGAGAGAGAGAGAGAGACCATCCCCCTTTCTGTATCCACAGCTGAGGCCCTCTACCTTGCTTTCATCCGTATCAAGGTCCCCTGACCCAGTAAATGCTTGCAGGATCAAGGCCTCCCCAGGGAACAGAAGTGGATGTTATCATAGCATTCCAGCTCATGTGAAAGTATGCCAATTAGCATAGCTTGAGAATGTTGTTTTGCTAGCCTCTTTCACTCCCCACCCACCCATACACACACACACACACTCTCACACACATACATGGCAGCCTGGCTTCAAGCTGTCACTGGAATTGCCATTGATGCTGAAAAATGATATTTTCTTTTGCAGCTGTTTCCAAATTAATTGTAGAAATATGAATTTAAGTGGTGTGTAACCAATCCTGTCGGTGTCAAATATGACAGGTATGCCTCAAAAACAATTCCAGTCTTATACTTCTGCAGTAGTTTTTCCCAGTGTTTCTTGGCTTGGCAGTGTTGGTGCTCACAATGCAATCGCAATGATGTCAGCTGCGTGGTTATATGCTTTGATCATTAATGGATCTGGCTAGCCACATTGAACAGACTACATTCTGTGCTAAGCAGTTTGGCTATCCTACAGTGGTGTGTGTGTGTGTGTGTGTGTGTGTGTGTATGCACAGTCACGATGCGTATGTGTTCACTTTTCACGTACTCCAGCGCTCACTCGTATGCTCCAGACAGGTTTATTGGGTGTTTTCACTGCAGAGTAAACATGAACTGATGCCTGTTTGTACATTTCTTCTCCTCTCTCTGGAAAAAGCAGGTAGAACACACAAAGAAGGATCTTTTCAGATTGTAGGTCAGACAACCTGCTAAAATTAGGTCACATATTAATAATCTCTTTTTAACGGAACTGGTGGTAATTCAGGCCTGTAACTTAATGGATTTCAGATGTAAATGGCCACAACTCACTGACCTTTCATCCAGTTTTCACAAAAGTTCACACCTTTATTTGTGTGGGGGCCTTATTTCTGCATATTAAACCATAACTAAATTTGTGTGCACGAGGCATCAAGACACTCAAAAATTTGTTTTACAGCAATGGCTCCATTGAATCTCATTTATTTCAGTATGTAATGTAGGCCCAGCCATCTGTTTGAGTCTAAACTTGAAAGTGGGAATAACTGATAGATGTTGGCCAGCCATTTCAAAATAGCCATTTTCCATAGCCATTTGGTTCTGTGTCCAATGACAAAGGATGTAACCTTTTATATTTTCGTACTTTGTACTTGGGATTTCTTGGGATATTCTTGGGATAGGTAATTAATTTGTGAAAAATCAGGGTTTTTTTTAAGAGTTATGTAACTTTAGCATTAGGCGCAATAAAAAGCGCGGAGTGATCTCAGAATGCTTCCTAGTGGTGCATTCAAGGGCTGTAGTGAAGAACTGACAACAGGAAGCATTTTCAGATAACACCACACTTTTTATTGCGCTTAAACACTAAAATTACGTAACTTTGAAAAAGCCTGAATACACGTCTTGTTCAAGATGATGGATTACCTATCCCAAGAACGTTTCAAGTATCAACAAGTTGATTTTAATAGCGTACCAGAATGAACTGAAACCAGGCTCAAATATGCAAAATGGATGGTTGGCTCAAATATGCAAAATGGAAACTAGGCTCAAATATGCAAAATGGATGGTATGGTCCTTTAAATGAAAAGACACAGACAGCTCTCCATTGTGGAGTTCACGATGTGCACCAGACCTCTACTTAACTGCATGGCCTAACCTCAAACTATGCACTGTAACTCAAGAGCATTGTTTGAGACAGCAGGCACACTTAAAGCTGGCACTAAATCTCCAACCTCACGACCAAACCAAACGCCTTTAGTTCCTTCCACAGATACATGCTCATCCGTTCAATTCCACTGCATTGTCTTCCTACAGCAAATAACCATGCAAGGCCATTTTCAATGTACTGTGACTCTAAGCAGAGTTACTCCTCTCCTCTACTTTCCACTGAATATCCATCCTGGAGGCAGAATAAAATCAGGCATTCTCGTCTCATAAGGTTTTTATGTGTTATTGTAGACAAAACCTTCTCATAAATTAAATTTTTTTTTGGCAGATTGAGTAGTAGCTAAGAAGGAACTCTACTTTTAATTTTTTACGGCTCAGTGTCTGATGAACAGTTTTGGCTTGGTGGGGGTAAGTCAGTGTGTCCAGCAGCCAGGAAGGGGCCGGAAGGGGATGCAGAGGGATGCCGGGTGAGTGGGAGTTTCTCCAGGTTGGGGTGGAATAGCAGTGTCATTTGCCAGAGAGTGCTGGGTCCAGCAGGAATGTGATACCACTGCTGTGTTTTCTGCAAATCAATCAGTATGTTTACATGCATATTAAAACTTCAGTTAAACTCAAATTAAGGCAATAAATCAGTTTTTTCAAATGCCATGAAACAGAAACACCATAACTAGACTGAAACTGGAATAAGTCAAAATATGCTAACTCCGAGTAACAGACATAAGTTATGCGATTGAAAGTCAATTTACTTTATTACGTAAGCTTGATATTTGGAGTAAGCTAGCATTGGACTTTCCCTCATACTCCAATTGAGCAATGAGTCTTGTATATTTGGTGAACGATGGAATCCTATTAATTCCGTCAGTGTATACGTCTTATTCTTAATCATAGTACAGACAAAAAAAAGTATGATGTGAACATAAACATATTTAATGAATGTAGTTTGGGCCACAGCGTAACGGTTAATTTTTAAGTAGCACTGTTGCTCTAATTTGTTTCACTGTAGACAGTTAAGTGTTATATTTAGATGTTTCATGTTTATAAAAAAAATCTGTCTCAAATATTAACTCCCCTCATGGAAAACAGTGAAAGTTTTTCAGTAGAGAGAATACAGATGTGTGTTTTTGGAAGATCACATTGCATACTTGTGAGAATTGGTTAATTAACCCCAATTATAACTGTTTAAAATAAACAGAATTAGGACCAAAGGCAGCAGAAGGCCTTACACAGATCAACATCTGTTAGACATTATTTTACCTTCCAGCTGCCGTAAAAACCAGTGAACTCCTTATGTTTTTGACAGTTTTTGATTTGACGTTCCACAAGCTTCGCTCAATATACCAAGGATGCTGATTGCTGACCTTTATTTTTTCCACTTTGACAGAATCCATCCTGATTATGGAAAAACTGAATCCTTAAATCGTATTATTTATGATTCATTTTACATATGTGTAAGCTCTCATTTCAGGTAGGGAAACAGAAGAGTCACATGCATCTGGATTTTCATTCATTCTGCTGCTGATTCCTAAGGGACTTGTGGTTTAGGTTTAGTGTAAAGCTACCTCTCTTCCTGGCCTCTGGTTATGCTGGTGGAGGGATATCTGATGGGATGGGTTGTGGTGTGACTGTTGTTGGTGTTTGTGTTTCTATGCTGACTCTTGTTTTTGCAGAAGTGTGATTTGACCTCAGGCTGGGATGTTGGTTAGGATCAGAGCTTGATCTTGATTTAGATCTTAGTAAAGGTGCTTCCAGCAGATCCTCTGCATACATAAACAGCTCATTATATTACCCAGTATCCCCAGGTTAAAAGATTTGCCTACTCTCCTATCTGCTCACTGCTATATTTCAGCAGAGGATTGCTCTAGATATTTGTTTTGACAAGCGACATCTTGCCAACTGGTGATCTGATCAAACATGATAACCGTGTTGCTGGAGGATATGCTGTGTGTTCATTTTATTGGCTGGCTTTCAGTTTGATGAAGGAAGCTCAAACAAATGAGCACATTGGCCCTGTGTGGAAATATGGGGCTTCAAAACATGTCAAAATTTCATGCATTACCTGTGTGATTATGTGAAGTGGCTTTTTCATTCCATGGCTTGGATTCAGGTTTACGGTGTCATCTGCAGACAGGTGGGTATTTTCACATAAACCCTATAGTCAGAACTGTAGCACAAATGAGACCACTTATAGTCTTAAAGAGCTTGATGCCAAATACTGTGGGACACACTAATCTTGCAGTAAAGCACATTGTAAAATTAAAACTTCTTTTACCTCAGAGTAACTAATAATGGTCTTTATAGTAATTAACATGAATTATTTGGCACAAACTTATACCAGAGGCCTTCTGCCATAACAATCGCCTAAAGTTGTTATCCTGCAATTGTAATCAGTTTCTTTCCTTCTTATCGATCGGCAACCATGAGCTACAGTACTTTCTCAATGTGTTTAAAATTAAATTTCTAAACTTTAAAGAAATACTTGCATGTTAGCTGTGGTAATGAGGCAGTGTGAAAGACTTGTGGGTCACTACTAGGTCTTGGAATGCGTGTTCTTGATGCATGTGGGGCTGCGCTACAAAGCAATCCACCAGGGGTGCTACAGACGTATAATAATGTCAAAAAAAGGTTGGATTTAGAGCTAATTAGGAACAGGAAAAATATGTCATGCTGGTTTAGTCATTGTTTCAGCAGGTTAGCTCACTGGGATAATGGCATCTTAGTCCAAAGTTAGATGACCAAATAGGACCAAAATATGGGTTCATTTGAAGAGAATTTGCTTTTAACTCATGGCTCCTGTGTCAGTCGGCACTCATCACTTGTACTCATAACAGGGATTTTCAAAGGACTAAAATGAAAATACTCCAAGGTGCTGTAAAGTGTAGAAAAGGCGACATTTGAGGTTATGTGCACGTCATAATTCCTTATGTAAAGAGCTTTGCTCATAGTTGAGATGTAGCCATGTGACATGACCACTGCTTTTTGGTATTTGTTATGCAAAAGTTGGTTCATAAACATGTTTCCGTGGCGGCATTTAAAGACTGGAAATGTACACTGTGTATGCATTTGTATGTTTGTGTATGTTGTAGTGTATTTGGGTGGTTGCACTTGTGAAAGACAGAGGGGCAGAACAGAAGAAAAGACTATCTGTGTGCACTAGAAAAAAATGTGGAATTAATCAAGAAGCAGTAACAGCCTGCTTTTCATTGCCCCTCTAAATCCTCTCCCCGTCTAATCACCTTTCTGCCTTTACATAAACCTGTGACTAAACCAAAGGGTGTCTGCGTTTATGGGACACATGACAGCCAAACTTCAGCTCCAAGACTGTTAGCCAAAACCATTCCACTGCTTTCCTATAAATCCATTCAGCCCCTCCATCTCCTCATTCTCAGTAAATATTCATTTTCCTCAAGTGTGGTCCAAGCGTGTTGCACATACATCAACAATCTTTCACGTTTGTGGCTGTGTGTGAGCAGTGACACTACACAGCAAAGCCAAGAAGTCATTTTATAGCCCAAACCATAAACATCCGTACAGCCAGAAAGCACTTGTGATGTGAGGTCATATGGATGCTAGCCAGTGTTTAACAGCACCTACCATGAAAACTGGGGTGACATCCATAAAATGATCTTTGCTTCTTTTTTTGTAAATTAAATAAATCAGACAATGAAAAGAGATTTTACCGGATGCATTTTCAGTAACTTTATTTGGATAATCTAATATTTATACTCAGCTAACAGCCAGGTGATGAAAAGTAGATGTTGAACAATCTATAACTTGCCAATGTTGCCATTATTACTGACTATGGAACTTTTTGTACCCCAATCTTTATTTTCTTCCTTTCTAACCCTAACTTGGACCTAAATCTAACATTAGTACCAGATGTTGTATTATCTATAGATTTGAAGTGTCTACTGTCATTGCATTTATACCTGACTTCATCATCATAGTCATCATCACTGGGGTATGCTAATTTTGAAACTTCCTATATTATGATTCTTCTTAAACAAGCAAGAACATTCCAACATCAAGCTCAGGATCTCCCAGAAAATTTATCACATATGATAAGAACACAAAAAAATGAGGCCAGACGATAGTTCTCTACCCAGAATTAGTCTCATACAAATCAGAGAACTGACTGTTATTTTGGTATAGATAATTAAAACTTTCCCAGGGAGTCAGCAGAATGAGATATGTTCTGTTGATTATGGCAGGCAGCTCACTAAAAAGCAAGTAAAACTCAGAGCTTGTTGACACATATGGTTTATTTCTCTGTGGCTGAGGATTGTAAATCACTTAGACTCGCTTCAGCCCATGTCTGGCACACGCATTAACATTTATTTTTGTTTGTGCACATGTCACTGCTGCACCTCTTGTTGCGATACTGATCAGCAAGCCATCAACTCATTCCCCACGGCTGCCTTTGGTTTATGTAAGTGTGAATGGCAGCGGCAGTGTCAGGGGGTGGAGAAGCCAAGCAGAGAGGAGAAGGGCTGTGTGTGTGGATGTGCGGTTGCGATAAAAATTGTGCAAGCAGGATCCCAGCACTCGTCCATCTTGGCAGGAGACACCAAAGACAGAGAGAGAGAGAGAGAGAGTGAGAGAGTGCNACTCGTCCATCTTGGCAGGAGACACCAAAGACAGAGAGAGAGAGAGAGAGAGTGAGAGAGTGCGAGCAGCAGCTCAACCAACCATTCTGCCAGTTTGCTCTCTCTTTCACTCACTCCTGGAAACAACTCTTTTCCACTCTTTATTTGAGCTGATTTATACTTTTTGTAAAGTATTGAACAACACAGGCTCATGACATTATGCATGGCATGTTCTGGCACAGGGAGCATGTAGATGGAGCCCTCAGAAGGGCTAACCAAATAAAAGTGCGGCAAACAGAACGAAGGCAGCGAAATGCTAAAACCCATACCGACTCGTGCTTTTATTACTTTGCCAACAAAATGTCTTTATCCAGCGAGAGACCATTTCTCATTCAATTACGTGTTCCATGTGTGCGTTCCAAGGCTTCATGCACTGGGGCTTCCGAGCAGGCCCACTCTTCCACACACATCCTCATCCCCAACACTCAACTCTTTGCCTATCAAAACAGGACTTTGCCAGGTCTTTCTGGCACTTGTGTGCATTAATGTTTTGTACAGTGTTTCTATGTGTGCACGTGCAGTGTAGTATAAGTTCAGGCACGTGCCATGTTGTTTACCCTCTCCAGGACTCTGTGCAGCGCTGTAGTCACTTACCATGGAGCTTGTTGAAATGGAATGTGTACTGATGTGTGCAGCTATTAGTCTCAGTCATCCTCCCTTCACTCGTGAGTAGCATTGCATGGTGATGGGTTTGTATGAACCCAGATTCCAGAAGGATTTGTTATGTGTTTGCCAAAAGAGTGCAACAAGAGTACAAGATTTAAAAAAAAAAAAAAAAAAAAAAAAAGCCTTTTTAGAGCACAGCCTTTCTTGTCCTAATTATTTACTCTTACAGTGCCTCATTGTTACCTCTGCCAAGGAGATGATGTGATCACCGGCATCTGTTTGTTCGTTTGTTAGCAGGATATCTCAAAATGTTATGGAAGGATTTGGATGAAATTTAGGGGACAGATAATGTCGAGAGGAAGAAGTGATTAAAATTTTGGAGTGCTTTTGAAGAAATTTTTAGCTTATAAAATCAATGCTAATGGGCCAATTTCAATTAAATTTAGCATGGTGGCTCATTTTTAATAAGCTGTTTTTTTTAATTGGGGATTTTGTTGGCTTTGGCGGTAAGCTCTTTCTGTGCCTTCTTGTTAGGTCTAGCCTTATAATACTTTAGTGCTAAATAGCAGATTTAGCTAAAGTTTAAAATAAGTGATCTGGAACGAATTCGGTCTTATTTTGCATAGCCGTGGCCTGCTGTGAGTGTCTTTTTCAACTGTTGACGTATTATGTTGAGTAAGTGTAGGTCTGTGTTAAACTTTATGTATATAAGAGCTAAATAATTCTTGTACCTGTTTATCATTCAACATCTAAACTGATTAAATAAATTTAGGATATGTGTTAATCAGTAATTCTTAGGTGTGTGTGTCTGTCCAATGATGTAGGAATTTGTGAAGACTGTGTATTATGAAGCAGACATCTCCTCTGACCTATAGTAGATGCTGGTCGTGCCATTTTTTTTTTTTTTTTTTTNGTTTTTTTTTTTTTTATCATACCTTATGACACACACACACCAACATCAATTTGCAAATCATAGAAATTAATAACCTAGACTCAGCTAATTTGGTGATGTGATGGCAATTAGCAGAATGGAGGATGGTGGACAGGCTTTGATACTGTGGTGGGACTGGGAGGAGTGCAGAGAAAATCCAGCGGGTGCGAGCATTTGCAGCATGAAAAGCAAGCGGTGAGTTTAAAAAACTCTGATGTAAAATGATCAGTGTTAGCATCAGGCATTTCCTCTCTTTCACATGCGATGTGAGATCAGCTCAGAGCCTCGTGATGAAGGATGGATCCCACACAGAGGCAAATGCAGAGATGCTGCCTTCTATGGCAGGCATTGAAAATGTCTTGGTTTGAATTTCAGCCTCATCATTATTCTTCCTGGTATTAAAATGAGCTTGGAGCAGTGATAGTTGGAAAACATATCTGAAAGAAGTAGACCTTTACAAGTACTTATTTCTTGCTTAAAAAACTGAGTGTTACAGCAATTTTTGAAAAACCTGTCCCATTTCTTCCCTGTTACAGGTATCTTGTACAGAACTTGACAAATGGTGATTTTACAGCAGAGAAGGGAAGCCTGACAAAAGTCTCCTATTGCTGCCCATTTGTTGCAAAACTGATCTGAGCCTCAGCAGCAGTTGAGTCATCTCACCTTTTCACACAAGTTTGACATGTTTCCTGATCAAGTAATCTTCCCAGATTACTTGTGGAGTTTGGTGGCAGAGTGATTCTCACCTGGACACCACTTGCAATGATATTGTTATCTTTATGGGAAATGATTCAGAGAAAATAACAAGAAACTCTCCACTTATCAAAGCATCTAATCTGTTCACTGAAAGTTCAGTGAGCTGAGGCCAAATAATTTTAGTGGATACATATTGATACTGGATTTAATTCAGTGTGATGTTGTGTAATTCTGTGGATGTTTTAGTGCCTATAATGCAATTACTGAACATAAATGACTGTATTACTACTGAATTACTAAAGGTCTGTGTATTAAAGGTGTGATCAATTTACTAAAAAAAATCTGATATATTTATTCTTAATATAATTATGTTAAGAATAAATATATCAGATTTTTTTTACAGTTAAATCTAAAACATATTAATTTTAGAATCAGCTATTCATATTAAAACACACCTATTTAACTCGGACAGAGTAAACCAACCCCCCATAACAGACTCCCTATGGTCATTTGCGAGNACCTATTTAACTCGGACAGAGTAAACCAACCCCCCATAACAGACTCCCTATGGTCATTTGCGAGTATTTCGACTCCAAAAAAATTAAATTCCTGTCAGACAAGACCATTTCATGTCTATGAAGGTCAAGTAAAAAAAAAAAAAAAAAANAAAAAAAAAAAAAAAAAACAAGCTAAAAAAAAGAATTGATATAATCCTATCATAACTTTCTCATTCACATATCAAGTTATGGATGTCTGTTCTGATGTCTAATTGAATCGTGAGCCAATTTGTAATTAATTGATAATTATAGGATTTTGTTCCATTAAAACACTAAAAGCCCATGTGTCAAATTAATCTTTTTTTTAGCAAATTATTTTAAATACTTCCCTCTTTATTGCAACATATCCAGACACTCTCAAGATAATGCTAAGATAATTCTAATGATATTAAGTTTTCATTTATTTTATGTAATCACCTGTATCAGTATCAGTCAAAACTTGTTCTTATTTGCAAACATTTGTAGATCTTCCTGATTTATTTTTTGTTTACTGTGTGTGTACTAGTTATTGGCAGTACAGCAAATTAGCCGGCAGGGACATAAAAAGATTTACTTTCTGTGATGGCCTGTTCATGCTCAGTCCTGTTCTAAATCATCACAATTTTCACATGAGTTGGCCATTTTTTATATTTTCATTTGTGTTAATGGCTGCTACACATGCTCCCCTCTGGCTCTGCACATTGCTGTGAAAGAAGTCGCTCTATGGGTGGGATAGCGATATGTGAGATGCATGAGATATGAAAGCTGAGATATGACAGTTGCATTGGAGCAGAAGGAATCAGATTCATGGGAGGAGAGTGCAATGAGTTTATTATTGTACATAAAAGTTGATCTCACTGGTTTTATCTAAGGAATTACAGCCTCTTATGAAGCCCGGTTTAAATGGTCGGCTAAGTGCAATGAAATGTCGTTGCCATTACACTTTGATCTCAGTTAATATTGCTTTTACATTATTAATGGATGAGGTAAATCTTATTTTACAACTACTAAATTCTGTATTGTAGCTATCTGTAGATGGCCTGTGAATGGCTCAGGTTATTGGCCGTGTCTCACTGCAGCTGCATAACATAGTGTCTTTTTGTCTCTTCCAGATCAAGTTCTGACCTTCGCCTCTGCTGATTTGCCAAAGACCAAAAGGCCCCACAGGTATGAAGCTCTCTCTCCAAAAAGTGCTAAAGGTCAAGCCATTGAATGATCTTTGTCTGATTGTAGCCGTGGATGTTGTGTTTATCCATAAAACCCACACTCCTCACTTCCCACAGTGTGAATCTGATGCTGTGATTTTAATTGGTTTGTCTTTGCAAGAGTGTTTCACTCTGTGAGCATTGCCACTGTGTTTCCCTCCAGGATCTGTGAGCTTGGATATGGATATAAGTTTTATTGGTCTGGATGGTGTACAAACAATAAGTGAGCACAGCAGCCAGTAATCTGGTTTCAGAGCAGCTCAATTAGGCTTGAAACTGAGCAGGAGTGTCTGGAGGAGGAGGAGGGGCTGGAATAGCAAGCTAATGAAACAGAACCATTTAGGATTGCTTTGATCCATGTTATAGGCCTGCCTCCCCTTTTCACCCCCACAGCTAATTAGTATTCACAGCATTCTGTTCGCTGAGGACAGTGACCAGACGATTAGTGAACGGTGTGCTTGGCCTCAAGCTTTGCAAACTTTGATGGAGTGTTTGCATTTTTCATAAATGGACATGCGTGCCTGTGTGTGCAAGGCAGTCATGGGTGTACATGCTTGTCTAAGCATGTGTGTAATGTGAAAAAGGCCTTGTTTACAGAAGTGAGTGAGCCCTGGAGGTTTGTCAATCCCCAGCACTCGGTATCACAGAGCAGCCATTAAGGTCGCTCTGTTTTCCTGGAAACAGGCATGCATGCAGGCAGGCAGAGTGTGAATGTGTTCAGGATTGATAGCGTAATGCTAGACCAGGATGTGCCGTCCTCTGTCCTGTAGCTGAGTCCATGACTCAGAAGACCTATCAGTAAGATGGATGAATTAAGGAGTGCGGCGTGGTTGCTGAGTTTGGTTTCATCTCCACCACAACTGTGCTCAGTGTGATATCGCCTCATCACAGGATCGCATCCAGCAGGAAGAGAGAGAGAGAGAGAGAGAGAGAGAGAGAGAGAGAGAGAGAGAGGGAAAGAGAGAGACTGAGGAGGAGTATATGGAGAGGGTGGGTTGGAGTCAAAGCAAGAGGGAAGGGAGGGAGGTAAGTCTGGGTCTGAGTGGAAACTTGAATGGAGTGGAAACTGGGCTGGAGGCCACTCAGCAGATCCACCTGAACCCTGCCAGAGCAATCAGCTATCAGGAGTTTAGAGAGGGAACAATTTGCCCCCTAAGTAAATTCAGTGAGGGTTTGTGGGGATTTGGCTTGCTTTTTGAGCTCTAATGCAGGGATATTTGGTAAGTGAAGTCCTCTTGTTTTCTGGAGAGGGTGCCAGAGCCTGTCTGCCTTTTAATGGGATCACAGCAGACACCCCAGGAACCACCGCCAGGTGAAGTGATTCTGCTCTCGACTTCCAGCTGTGTAAACACTCACATGCACACGTACACAAACAAACAGGCAGACAGACACACACATACACACACACACACACACGCATGCATGCAGACACATGTACTATCACTTCTAATAAAAAGCTTTGGACTCCTGCTGGCTCACATAGAGGGAAATACTCACTTTCCCTTTTGGTCTCAAATGAAAACAAAGCTTATTTTTCTGCTTTTGAGAAACTTCTTGGCCTTGTTAAAAACAATGAGTTGCTTTAAAGATGTAAACAATTTTAACAAGAGCTGGTGTTGTCTTTTCTCAGGCTGGGAACTTTCAAAGGAGCGTGACATTGCCCTTCCTCCCTGATCCTTTCTGTTGTTTTTGTATTTTGTTTTCTCTTCAGTCCTTTATTTAGCTATTCCTGTCAACATTAATTTTATGCTTGTAATGTTGTTTCCCTCTCCTGTAATTTTCTGTCTCCGGTAACTTATTAGACCTCAGTGCAGTGAAATGTATGTCTCACTTCATCCAGAATTCCAAATTCAAAGTAAAAATATTTATAATCAAAGCATACAGTTATGAACTTCTCTGGAATTTTGAGTTTTTATCATTTGGCAATGCAGCTTTACTTGGGCAGTGGGGCCTATAGAATACATTTGTAAGAGGAGGGAGGGAAAACAGTCTTACTAGTGGCCAGGCAGTAGCTGGACTGTTAAAGGCATTTAGATTTTAAAGCTCATTGCTTATGTATCCAGGAGAAGCTTGATTCTCCCCTACGGCCCTTTTGAAAAGCAGGTGCTGGACATTTTTGCCTGTGCATTTCATGGTTTATTTGCTACAAGGGAGATCCTGGGATTTCTTAAGGGACACAAAGCTTTCCTAACTTTGCAAATGTCACAGAAAGGTTATGTAGAAGCAAGGTTGATGCTTTTATTCAAAACAACTTATAGTGAGCAAATAATTCAAGGAAATATGCATTGTGATTTGTGTAAAATCAGATTCCATGCAGGTGTAATACTGTAATTTATAATGGAAAACAGTTAAAAACTATATTAAAGATCCACAATTGGTGACTATTGTATCATTTCCTAGCTGTTTTCACTTCAGGGTTGCCCATGTTGCCATAAAGTCCCATAATGCGATGATCCCCGAATCAAGGGAGGAAACACAGGGGAGCCATGAAAACAAACTTTAATGGAGAAAGAGGGGGGTTAAGATGTGGGTTCAAGATGATCTGCAACACACCATAAGTTAAGCGGAAAGCAGCATTGGTCTTAACAAGTCACGTAACAAATCATAGATAAGCCTTTCATGCATGAGGCCCACGATGAGGGTCGTTTGGCCAAATCATATGACACAGCCGTCACAGGTTTAACCTCAGGACGTCACTGTTCACCTCATTTCAAACACTTTACAGCTAAATAACATCATTCATGGGTGTCAGACTGGTTCCATGGAAGGTCGAGAGGCTGCAGGTTTTCAGCAGATACCGTAAATTCACCGATTCATTCTCCTCTCTGACTCAGGGCATGTTGATCACTGAAATCAGCTGTTGTTTTTGGTTTTACGGAAAACCCTCAGCCTCTCAGCTCTCGTGGCACACGGTTTGACACGTGACATAAGTACATAAGTTCCAAATATAGTTTATTTTCCACTTGTCTTTTTTGGCAGGCTCAAACTCTCGCTTAAAGGCTCTATGGAGATCATGTGGGTGAGTCAGGTAGTTGATTAAATCTAGTTTAAAGAGCAGTAAGATTAAATTAAATTCCCATCCCAAAAAGAAACACCTGTTCTTCAAATAAAAACAGCATCAAAACAGGGTTTGACCCCGGTTGGGAATAGAGCTAGGTCAGACAAATAAATCAACTGAAGACGTGAGGATCCTTGTTAGTCTGCAAGAGGTTTTATTCTGGTATTCAGCCTACAAGCCTTCTTTTTCATAAAACGGTGAGGGAATTTGACACGTTTTTAGTATGTACTAGATGGGTTTATTATCAGGAAATTTGTAGAAATGTGTGTCAGTATTTTAAAATGATAGAAGACAGTTTGTTGCACCAGTGTTAGAAATGTTGGTTTTTAAGAGAAATCGTAAAACAAATGGATTTGTACTGGAAAGCTACAAAGCCATTACACATAAGTTCGGGAAAACACTCCTCAATCGAATACATGTGTTATTTTAGTCATAGAAAGTGCCATCTACCAGGAAAAGAGATGGAAAACAACCTATTGGCTGAAGTGAAAATCTAAGCCCACTGACTTTATTTTATTTATTTTTTTTTAGCATTTTCTAGAAAATTTGATTTTAGATAGAAATAATGTGGTTCAATGTTCAGAACCACAAGAAAATTGGAGACGCATGCACGCACACACACACATACACACACACACATACACGGATAACTGACAGTGCTATCAGTCTCTTAGCCACCATTCTGACTTTTGGTAGGAGCAGAGCAGCAAACATCTTAAGGAGCCATAGTTTTGACAGAACTTCATAGCCAGCTAGTGTTATGTGTCAATGATCCTACTCAGCCATGAATCAGTATGTGTGTTAACATGTTTGTAGCCACTGGAAGGTGTGATGTTTAATTACAACTAGCTGGCCCTAGCTTACAGCTGAAGAAGGAAGAAAGGAAGAATAATTTCAGGGTGATTTTGCAACCTTTATTTATTTTTTATTTATTTATTTTATTTTTTTTGTATTTTCTTTTTTGGATGGTGTTACTGTACCTGTAAGCTGCATCAGGATTCTGCATTTTGAGACAACTTGACAATTTTTGCCCTCCTGGATTGCATTAGCCCCCATGTTAGCTCAGAACTTGCAAGTATCTGGGCTCCAGCTTCTTCTGTTTGCTCAGCTGGATGGTTCAGTTCTCCTCTGGGGATCATTTAGCCGCTGTCCCTCTCTGTCATGGTCCCAACATAATCCACATGCATCCATTAGAGCTGAGGTTAGTATGTTTGTATGTATAATGTTCTGTATGTGGCATATGTCATGTGTAGAGGTTTTGTTATGGAAATATATTGGAGAGTGTAGAGTATGTTATGATATACAAGCATTTATGGTTTAGTGTGCGTATATGCTAGGTTTGTATGCAATATTTGCAAGATTTTCTATATACGTTTCTTATATTGAATATACAGTATGCATGCATTTGTGCACAGTACATGAACAAATGAAACCTATAACAGACAGAGTTGTAATTTGGTTGTAGGTGTGATCCAGCACTCTGTTTGTCCTGATTGATCATTTCTTCCCCAGTGACGATTCAGGGTTTCCATAGTGACCCTTTGGCTTGCTGGCCCGCTGGATAAGCAGTGCAGCAAGCTGAGAGGCAGCTGAGTGATATACTGCGTGTGTAAAAGTAAAGGGCGTTAAGTGGAACGCAAGCCAACAGTAGTAAAAACCACAATATATCTGGCAAGATGTGTGTCTTTTCTACAGTGTATCCATCCTTGGCCTCAAGTGTGTGTTTTTTTTTTCTCTCTCTCTCTCTCTCTCTCTCTCTCTGTGTGAGATTCCCTTCTCCAGAGTGTTATCATACAGAATGACCCCACAAGCCTGATTTATGTTTAGATTTCATTCCATTCCTTTTGTAATGCTGGGTGGGTTTCAGCAGGGACTGTTAACCAATAAATCCTCCAATGAAATGTGCCTGATAATGTGGCTGATGGTACAATATTCACCATACTAGCTAGCTATAATAACTGGACGAGAGAGAGAGAGAGAGAGAGAGAGAGAGAGAGAGAGAGACTCATTTGTGGAGATAGTGGAATCATTAAGCCATGTCTCAGTAATGGAGACTAATGTGGGATAGGCCAGACAGAGTGACACACACTCGTCTGGAATGCCTCAGTAGCAGCAATCAGTGTGGAAAATGGAGTGATATGGAATTTCTTTGACAAGTTTTCATTCATATTCACAAATGGACGGTAAAGTGGAAAAATATGGAGTAGTGGCTTACTTTGGGAAAATGAGGAAATCTTCTAGGAAAATGAGAGCCACATGATCTAACATATCAAACATGACTGTGTCCATAGGGACAGTGAATTTAAAGTTCTCAAGTGGCTCCAGTTCATTTTCATGCCTCTCCAAACATTTGTGAAAATATCCATACAAGATTTTCCGGCCAACATTTGTGCAAACAATTGAGGCTTCATAGAAAAATCATAAAAAATAATTTAAGAAGCCATCAGTTTTTGCTCTGTTCTGTGGAGCACCATGCAGTTTACACGGCTGTGAGATGATGATTCACATCTAAACCTTTGGAAGGACATATACTTTCCAAAGCGTAGCCTCTATAGTCTAATAAATTTATGTACAAACTGGACCTGCCGCTGCCTTTCTTTAAGCAGCTGTCGCTGATCATTTCCTCGGCTGAGTGAATGAGGCTGGACCATCAGAGGAGGAGGAGGAGGAAGGAGAGGAGGGGGAGGAAGGGGGTTGAATGACCAGTTTGTGTTTTTCTAGGAATTGGAGTACTAGAGAGGACTCATACACTTCTGTTTATCCCCCTGGATTGCCTCCTTCTGCCTTTGGACTGTACCTCTCCTTTAGCACGGACCCTCTCAGTGGCTGCTGCGCTCCCCCCATGCTGGGATTGATTGGGTNACCTCTCCTTTAGCACGGACCCTCTCAGTGGCTGCTGCGCTCCCCCCATGCTGGGATTGATTGGGTGCATCAATGGAGCTCTCTTCTCTCAACCCTCTCCAAATCCAGACTGTAACCCTCCCATCTCCCACTTCCTCTTCCCTCCTTAGCTTTACTTCCTCTCCTCCTTGTCACATCCACATTTTCACATTTGTTGCTTCATCTTGCCATGTGCTCACGACCTCTGTGGGATAAAATCCAAAGAGAACGGACCGTTGCAGAATCAACACGGAGACAAACTATGTGATGAATAATAAAGGAATAATCGCTGCATTTCTTGAGTTGTAGTTGGTAAAATTTGCAGACTATCAGGCAGCTGTTTTTACCTTCATTATTATAACAGCACTTAAACACCTATTTGTTTTATTACTCTCTTTTCCTTGTGGTTTTAACTTAGCTTAATCAAACTAACTTGTCTGATTGATATTTGGATGTAGATCGTGCCACCAGCCTGAAACACTTTTCCAGGTACTGCATGCAGTAAAACACTTGGTAAGTAATGCACCTTAAGCTATGAAACGCCCTAGGTACTGTAATAAAACTACAAATATTAAGTGTAGTTACACATTAAGTGTAGTTAGTATAAAATGCTGCTCCGCTTCATAGCATTTAACAGCAGAGTGTGATTAGCTGTATTACAGTTTAATGATACTTGGCAGTTCATTCATAAATCCACATTTATCCATCCCTGGATTTGTAAATCATGGCTGGTTCTACCGCCTCATTCATTTCCTGCATTTGATATTCCGTATGACATTGATATGACTGCAACTGCTGTGTCAACTAATAATACAAGTGAGGAGATTTATTTTTGAAGCTATTTCCTACAAGGTCTGGTTGTTTCTTCTCTACTGTTATGTCTGCTGACATCGTATAGGAAAGGAAAACAAACAATCCCGGTGTGGAGGTGTGGGTGGGAGTCTGCTCTTTGCTCCAACTGTAATGGCTTATATTTAAAGCTCCAGTGGAAACAAAATGCTTTTTATAAGGAACATTATACATGTCTAATGTCTACTGATTGTTATACTGCCTCTTATAAAATATGAAAACTTTATGAGTCATGTTACACTGTATATTCTTGTCGTTAGAATTATGTCTTCATAGATGTGTATGTAGGTTAAAAATTATACTCTTCAGTTCTTATTTTGATTTTGGGGTCAATTTTGAAGGCTTTGCAATAATTTAATGTGACAAAATAAAACAAAATCAGATTGATCCGCTTATGCCACTTCCCTCTTGCTGCAGCACTGCTGTGCACACTGAGAGAAAAGCACAAAAGGCCCGCTTTCTGATTGGCCAACTGGATCAGGTCTGAGCTGGCAAAACCCACAGACTGTGAAATATGGATGCTGTTAGCCTTGTAGGTCATGGATGTGTCTAACTAGGTGTGTATGCAGGTGAAGTCAAATACGTTGCTGACAAACATATTATGTTAATGACTAATCAAAAGCTTTCAGTCTCAGAATGTATGCAGTTGTTTTACATAAAAGGAGGGAAATAACCAAAAGCATAATATAATGATTAATTTAAAAAAAAAAATGAAAGCTTGAGTATTCACTTTTCCTACAGCAATTGTCATCAATAAATCTTGATGTTTTTTTTTATTTTGGCTGTTTTGTTGTCCGTAGATGTCGGCTTTCAGAGTTGATGCTACATCTCCGACACCTCATTTATTTGTAATGCCATGTCCTGCATAGGTAAAGCTGTTTGTCCTTATCAATCTAAATTGTCTGCTATCTCCCCTCATTCTGTTTTTGATTTGTCATTTTCCCCAAATTAAATTTTGTTTCCTGTTTGTTCAGTGGTGAGAAATCTTTTCCACATACAGGAAGTGATGAAACTGATTGTGACCTTTCCCCTACCTGCCTGACAGCCAGTCAAAATGAACAGACTTAGTCCAAGGATAACACATTTTACGTGCTACATGATGTTCTGCACATTCTACCTAACACATTTCTCTGGCTGTCATTAATGGCTGCCAGTGTTGGAGGTTGTGTAAATTTTAGTGTATCTTCCTTGGTGACCAGCACATTGTGAGACAGCTGCTTCATAATGATGGAAAAACACTTCATAGACAGAATTTATGAGGTGCGGGTTTTTCAGAAGCTCTTTCATAACTTTGGGAGATAACCTATTGGGAATCAAGGCATTGTTAAAATAGTTAACACCACATTTGTCAAAAGATAAAAAATAATTTTGTGGTACTGTTTCTTGCAGTGCCTCTCTTGTTTCGATGATGTCATTGCTCGGTTGTCACAAGGGAGCAGCACTCCTGCAGTGTTTAAGGGAGAGAGATTGGGTGGAACACGCAATAGATCATAAAATTTGAGTATTGGACCAACTTCACTACACGCAGAATATTTGTCTTCTTCTTTTGCATACAATCATATCTATCACGAGGACCACGTGTCTGTGTTGTGGACAGATAAGGACACTGAAATGTTCACTATGATGGAGTCTGTATTGTCTTGTTGAGACTGCTGTAATCATCTTCGTTGAAGCTCTGAGCCTCTGGCTGTTCTACATTATATTTCTCTGTTTTCAGCAATCTAGTCAGTGTTTTTGTCTCTGGTTTTTATTTGAATAATGATTAAATCAAAAACAAAAAAACTCAGTTTCTGTTTATTCTTTTTACACATTTTAACCAGATTGAATTTGCACGTTTCAGTGATTTCAGTGCCTAGTGTGTCTCTTCAGCTCTTCCTGTGCTGCAGGCAGAGAACTGATGTTAGTAATTTTGACTGCTGGATCATGTCCTGTAGACCCATATGGTTTGATTGGGATAGATCAGTGTTATTAATTGTGCTCTGTTGTTAGTGAAAAATGAATGTGAAGCTTCTATTATAATATGACAGGTCTGGTGAGCAAAATATCTTGAACATTTAGTTTTGACGACAGCACCAGGTCCTTCCTTGGTCAGTCTTCTGGTGGGTAATCTTTGTTAGGGAATCTGAGCACTAAATGTGTACAGACATATTTGTAGAGTAATATGTACAATATTACTATTTGTTATAAATCTTTCTATCTTGCTCTGATTCTGAGCTCTTTGTATCATCGTGAGTCATGCACTTGTGTTACCATTGTTATTTCCCTAAAACAAGACAAACGCCACCAAGACAAAGAACCTTAGGCGAGGCTGCCGTTAATTTTGTTTACTCGTATGCAAGATGGCTGCCATATGTACCCTGGGTTTGTTTGAAGTGTTGGTTTTGCACATCCTTTAGAATTAACTCCATGCATTCGCAAGATGAAATATAGAATAGAATAGAATACCTTTATTGTCATTATACGTAACATATAATGAAATTACATGTGCTTCTCCCTTAGTGCATAAGTATA
>VXCM01001451.1:0-101945 GCA_014773175.1 Lucifuga dentata | reverse complement strand
AAAATTAAGGAACTGCAAACATGAATTTCTTGACATATTTTAAAAAGCTCTGAAGAAAAGTTTATGAAATTAGTAGGAAGGAAAGTAAGTAGGAGTTTCAGATTCTAGGTCTCAGTTGCCCTTTTCATGTTGCTGGAACATTTCTATTATTTTGTACTAAAGCACAAAAAATTTTTTGGTTCAGCTATGTATCACTTATGTTATGCAGCAGTAAGGCACAAAAAATGGATTCTATTCTATGGCATTGACCAGCATACTTCACACTATCATTATGAGCAATATTTTTGTTGGCAACATTGGATAACAGCATGGTTTCTCAGGATGAGAAACTGTCACCAGAAGGAATTGCAAATAGTAGACCAGCCTGGGACAGAAACAGGCCTTTGTGTTTGTGTTGTGGAAATGATGCAGCTGTCACACAATTGACATTGCTTCTTCTGATGTCTATCATCTTAAGTGTATCTGAAGTGTGGTGTGAAAGTGAGCAAAGAACTGGAAGACACCATGCAGTCCCAACTCTGGATAGTTGTGTGTAACATAGTTCCTAATTTAATTCTGGACATTTGGTCCACAAGTATGGAAGAAAAATAGTGTCATAAAGATCTGAATTTAAATCAACACTGAATTTAAAGCCACAAATTCAGATCTCAAAATTCAACAGATATATTCAAAATGCAATATTCAGGTTGCTCAAATTCAGTTTCAAATATCAATGTGACACGAAGTAACACAGTACCCACATCTTTTCATATTTAAATGCAGTTTCATTAGACATTAACAATAATAAAGTGGAATAAATGCATCCATCATTGGCCGGCCATTGTTCAGTGACTACTCATTCTTCTTCTACTTGTGAAATTATGGCAGAATGCAAGCTGACAGGCCAAAAGTCAGATCAATTGCAGTTGATTTCTATCTTCGGTATCCAGATGTTCTACTTGAATTTTTTCAATATGAATTTGAGTAACCTGAATATTGCATTTTGAACACACGCAACTTGAATTTTGAGATCTGAATTTGTGGGTTTAAATTCAGTGTTGATTTAACTTCAGATCTTTATGACACTATTTTTCTTCCATACACAAGCGCCTTAGGATTGTACCAGAAAATGGTGATCCCATGTTTGTTTGAGCAATTTAAACCATGTTACATAGGCCGGTATGAAGAATCATATACTTTATACGACAGATTTGACAGGACAAATTGCTGGTTAGTTGTCTGTCTATCTTATCAACGTCAATATTGTCAATATCTGTCAATATTTGACAGCATATGATTTTTTTTTTTTTATAAGTAACAGAGAATCATAGGTCACCTGTCACAGATATTGGTGTAACACTCAGCACAATCTCTCTCTCCCTCTCTCTCTCTCTCTCTCTCTCTCTCTCTCTCTCTCTCTCTCTCTCNTCTCTCTCTCTCTCTCTCACTGTCTCTCCTATCACTCTCTGCCGTTTGCTGTTGAAAAGTAAACCCCGGGACCGTAATCTTCTTAAAAACTGACCTGTTTCGGCTGTGAAAGGCCTCTGTAAAATCAGCCTCCCTTTGCTTGGAGGTAAAAAGAGACTCTTGAACTAAATATAAATCTACATCTTTCACTTCACATCATGTATTTGATTCAGTGACTAAATTTCACACCAAAACAATGCCGAGGCCTTTCACATGCATTTACAGTAGCCTAAACGTATAAAAGGCTTGTGATTTGTCACACAGAGAGTGAGTACTGGTGCCGTAGGACTTGACTGTATGATATTGTCACCTCTCAGTATCAGTCCAGTGTAGATGTGTTCACACAAACACGTGTGTCTGTGCATGAGTGCATACATTATCGCTGAGCCAAAGCCCTCGACTGCCCTCAAGTGGTTAAACACAGAAATGTCATTGATTGTCTGAAAAGCTGTTTGTTTCAGATATGCCACTGTGTGCGCATGTGTGTGTGTGTGTGTGTTACACTTACACTTGTATTTATTTGTATGTCCTGTTTACTCCTGTGCCTCTGTGTGTGTTTGTACGTCACGCTTGCTTGCATGCCTGTGTGCACGATTTGGTGTGGTGTGCATGTGTGTGTGTGTTTGTGTGTATACAAGTGCACCATGCCTGCCCGTGTCTCTTATTTAAAGTAGAGATTAGTGGATAGAGAGGGAGCGACAGAGCAAAACGAACAAACATACAAGCGGCGTGTAAGGCAGGAAACAAGGGATGAAATACAGGTATATGAGAGAGATTATGAGACAGAGAGAAAGGCTAGAAAAAGAGGAAATAGGAGGAAATGATAGATGGCACATGTAAAAAGAAGACTAAGAAACTCCAGGAGGAAAATAGGGAGATACACAAGAGAAGAAAAAAGAGAAGGGAAAAGAAAGAGAAAGAACAAAAGAAGAAGAGAAAGTAGATAAAACTATGGAAGAGAGACATAAACAAGTGGGGGACAGAGAGAGAGAGAGAGAGAGAGAGAGAGAGAGATTATGATGATGATGAAAAAGGTTAAACTGACAAAGAATAAAAAAAGGGTAATGAAATACAGACAGAAGGATACAGAAGACAGGAAAAAAGGAGAAAAAAGCAGCAATATTGGGTGATAGATTAGAAGAGATAGAGAGAGAGAGAGAGAAAGATGAATGGATGGAATGACAAAAAATAGACAGAGGCAGAGAGGGAGAGGTGGTGATCCGTTCATGTGTAACTTATCTCCCTCCATTGTTGACACTCTGTGACCTGTATCATATACACACATACTCACACACACACACACACACACACACACACACACACACACATACTACACACATACACACATGGGGGGGACTCACTAACCTGTGTACATCCAAATATTCATCCAAAAATCTGGAAAAGACAGAGAAAAACAACATTTAGTGAAACTGGCAGAACAAAAGCAGGTATTGAGTTCCACTGAAAATATCTGAAAATAGATCAGGTTTAAAAAAAAAAAAAAACAGAATGCGAAGGGGTTAAATTATTTTGGCTTTCAATAATAAAACAAGTTTGGGTTTGTTTGATGTATGTATCCAGACACCAGAAAAGACTTAACAAGTGGAAACATTATGGCTGCAGCAATACCAAGTAATTATGAGTACTTAACATTAAGGCTTGGTTGATCTGTTTACACTGGAAAAATAAATCAAGTCCCTGATGATATATTTACAATGTTTGAAGCAACATTCCAGGCTGAGTTTCAGTCATTTTCAGCAGGATTCAGATGTTTATTTTTACCTGTACATTTTATGGTTCCCGGGAGGAATTCTCCTTGAAACCAGCTGCATCAAACCAAGCAGAAACATCTAAAAATAAAGTCACAGAAGTAGAGTTTTAACATGAACCACAAGAATCATACATTAGAAACATCATCAATGGAGAGACATTAGAGTAAACATTATTACCATGTTAATGACAATAATGAATAAATTAACTGGAGTTAATGCAAGTTAATGACATTGGTGTGTGTGTGTGTGTGTGTGTGTGTGTGTGTGTGTGTGTGTGTGTGTGTGTGTGTGNAGAGAGAGAGAGAGAGAGAGAGAAAGAGAGAGAGAGAGAATACTATTCAGCTGCATTCTCTCTCTCTTTTTCTTGTCTCTGATTTTGTTGCTGGTGTAAAGCCTATTTTAAATGGCATTTCAGTGGTGTTGAAGGCAGATACACACTCCTGTCTCACACACACACTTCACTTACACCAATCAGCCACAACATCAAAACCACTGACAGGTGAAGTGAATAACATGGATCATCTGGTTACAGTGGTACCTGTAAAAAGGTGGGATGTATCAGGCAGCAAGTCAGCAGTCAGTTCTTGAAGATGATGTGTTGAAAGCAGGAAAAATGGGCAGCGTAAGGATCTGAGCAACTTTGACAAGGGCCAACTTGTGATGGCTAGACGATTGGGTCAGAGCATTTCCAAAACAGCAGGTCTTGTTAGACGTTCCCAGTATGCAGTGGTCAGTGCCTACCAAAAGTGGTCCAAGGAAGGACAACCGGTGAACCAACAACAGGGTCATGGGCACCCAAGGCTCGTTGATGAGCATGGGGAGCAAAGGCTAGCCTGTCTGGTCTGATCCCACAGAAGAGCTACTGCAGTACAAATAGCTTAAAAAATGAATGCTGTGTATGATAGACAGGTGACAGAACACACAGTGCATGCAGCTTGCTGCGTATGGAGCTGCGTAGCCGCAGACCAGTCAGAGTGCCCATGCTGACCCCTGTCCACTGCCTAAAGTGTCCAATGAGCATGTGAGCATCAGAACTGGACCATGGAGCAATGGAAGAAGGTGGCCTGGTCTGATGAATCATGTTTTCTTTGACATCATGTGNCTGGACCATGGAGCAATGGAAGAAGGTGGCCTGGTCTGATGAATCATGTTTTCTTTGACATCATGTGGACAGCCGAATGCATGTGTGGCATTTACCTGGGGAAGAGATGGCACCAGGATGCACTATGGGAAGAAGGCAAACTGGCGGAGGCAGTGTGATGATCTGGGCAACGTTCTGCTGGGAAACCTTGGGTCCTGCATTCATGTGGATGTTACTTTGACAAGTACCAACATACCAACATTGTTGCAAGCAAGTACTAAACACTGTTGCAGACCNATGTTACTTTGACAAGTACCAACATACCAACATTGTTGCAAGCAAGTACTAAACACTGTTGCAGACCAAGTACACCCCTTAAGGCCTCTTTCAGCAGGATAATGCGCCCTGCCACACTGCAAAAAATGTTCAGGAATGGTTTGAGGAACATGACAAAGAGTTCAAGGTGTTGNCCCTGCCACACTGCAAAAAATGTTCAGGAATGGTTTGAGGAACATGACAAAGAGTTCAAGGTGTTGATTTGGTCTCCAAATTCCCCAGATCTCAATCAATCGAGCAGATGTGGGATGTGCTGGAGAAACAAGTCCGATCCATGGAGGCCCCACCTCGCAACTTACAGGACTTAAAGGATCTGCTGCTAACATCTTGATGCCAGATACCACAGGACAACTTCAGAGGTCTTGTGGAGTCCATGCCTCGATGGGTCAGAGCTGTTTTGGCAGCACGAGGGAGACCTACACAATATTAGGCAGGTGACTTTAATGTTGTGGCTGATCGGTGTAAGATAACCTTCGTGCACAGACAAGGCTTTAAAAGCTTTAGGAGTGTAGAAGCACTTATATAGATTACCTCCATCTCTTCACTATAAAGGCTCTCACACACACACTAACATTTAATTACCTCCTTCTATTTGTTATACAAGCACACACACACACACACACAATCATTAAATTACAATAAACTTGCAATATTGATTTTCATTCATGGTGGCACACATTCAGCCCTGTGCATTTCTGCGTGTGTGTGTGTGTGTGTGTGTGTGTGTGTGTGTGTGTGTATGTGTGTGTGTGTGTGTGTGTAAGCAAATCTGGTCAAAAATAAAAATGATATGTTTGTGGTGTCCAGGCCTGCATCAGCCTGGTACATGTGGCTTTTGATTAGTTCAAGTGTTTGTTCATCATTTAAAGTCGTGCTGTTTTCTCTGTTTTACTAACAGTTACATGTTATAATCTTGGTTACGTCAGATAATGCTGGTTCAGTCAAACTTTGATTTGTGGGTTTGAAGATGATCACACATAGTCACACATACATACTTCTCATATGTATATATATATAATATATGTACAGAGGGGAAAATGCACACATACACACACACACCAAGCTTATTCAAGGCAAGGAAGCAATCATGATTTGATTCACACCCACATACAAGGCATGTACCCACTCACATTGCATTTATTACCTAATTAGAGACTCTGTCTCTCACACACACACACACGAGAGAGAGAGAGAGAGAGAGAGAGAGAGAGAGATAAANTCTGTCTCTCACACACACACACACGAGAGAGAGAGAGAGAGAGAGAGAGAGAGATAAAGTATCAAATAACATCAAGCAATCAGAAATTAATTCAAGCACCCACATGTCAGGCAATGTCAGACACACACACACTCACAGACACACAGACATACACACACACACACACACACACACACACAGAGCAAGGTGTTGTAGTAACAAAGCACCCCATAATAATTGAAGCTGGTAAGTGTCCAATGTCTTGGAAGGCTATTAGAATCAGGAGTGATATGGTGTGGGTATGTGTGTTTGTGTGTGTGTGTGTCTTTGTGTGGGTGGGTCACTGCTCTCAGATCAGGTCCTGCTCAGCACCGTTTTGATTTCCCCACTGAAATCACCAGCTGTACCTCTTCAGCACTTGCACCGCCCACACGCGCCACCACACACGCACGCGCACTCGCACACACAAACCATAGTTAATTGTAACAGGGCTTTTTGTGTAGTATATGACACTGGCCATCTATTTCTTCTCACGGTTGAAAGGAAGAAGAAAGCATGTGTTGTCACTCTGAGGAAAAGGGTGCTGTAATAGATTTTTCTCTTCTGTTTTTATTTTTTGTTTCATTTCTTTCTCTCTCTGCTCAGATTAAATTTTTTCATCATTCTTTCGCCTCCTTTGTTCAGTATATTGTGTTCTTACCTTTCCCCTCATTTGTTCCTCCATTGGAATAAAATGCATTGTGACAAATGACAGAAACCATCGTCCATCTGTTGCCATGGGAACACAGTGGGACAAACATACAAACTAAAATAGAAAGTTGAGAAAAAAATGTAACTTTTTAAATTTAATTTTAATTTTCAATCTATAAATTGATTAGTCATCCATTGTTGTTGATTTATTAATTCTTCTGTTTTGTTTTCTCCTTGAATTCCTCCTGATGTCGTCATCATTTTGTGCTTGTCCTCTTCTTCAAACTGTTCTTTGCTTTATTTTTTAAATTCCTTTTCTGGTGATTGACACAGAAATTAGCAAAAGCTGGTAGAGTAATACAGAGAAATTTAGTCCAACACTAACTCAAGTTCAAGCTGAGACGAGGCTGATTTAAGTCAATTACCAAGACCAGAATAAATCAAGTTCTATTCAAAACAAAGAGCAAAACAAGAAAATGAAACAGTATTGTCTGCCTAAGTGTAAAAACTACATGGAAATGAGTTAAGAGAGTTTCTTGGCAGATTTGAACATGCTCAAAATGGATGTAGCTCTGTCTGCAGGAGCTCTGTGACACATTTTGGCATGTAGATATAAAGCACTGGCTTTTTTCTTGATCAATGTGTAGAGGTTGTGAAGGCCTCTACATACGATACATAATTTGATTGTAGCATATGTAAAGTAATTTTGAAATTTTAGATAGTCTGAAAAAAAGATTAATTAATTTTGAATCCACGGTCAAGAGTGAAAAACCTTGAAAAATGGTCTCTGAATGCTTTACCTGTACTTGCTCTGCTTAAACAGGTATGATCCTGTACACATGCAGCGTAATGAAAGATAAGACAGATTTCAAAGATACACTTGTAAGTTAAATGAGAAACATAGATTAATGTACAGTACACTAGCTGCTAAATTATTTAAATAAGAGTGTTAGGAGCTGTATGTTAATTCATCATTGCAAGCTTTATATTTTACTTTATGTGAGCTACATCTGGGTCAGTTTGGGCTTTCCATATCCTACTGCTGTTTAGGGTACCCATATGTGGTCTAACAGGGTCTGATGCTTAAAGATGAGTTGTAGTGAGATTAAAATGGGCCCTAAATTTATTCTGGAGAGAGAAAGCTAACTGAATAGAATATATTTTAGAATATATTTGGGTCTCTGTGGACTTTTATATGGTGTCAGAAAGTTAGTGTATATATAGCTAAAGAAGCAGGCCTGTGGGTAAAATCCCGGCGTAAAGTAAAGGAGGAGCATGCTCATCTGAACAGTTCATTTTGAAGTGACCTTGAGCAAAGCACCTGATGTGATTATGTGTTATGTCACACGAGACAATGAACAAGAACATGTAATGGAGCTTCCCGGCATGAACAAACAATTTGTTTGGCAAGTATTTCATGAATTATATGTACTGGGCTGGTTATCAAACTGTTTTAACCCAGTACCACCTCTGAGCAAACCAAAAGATACTAAGTGATCACCAGGGATTGACTGACTGAGTGGTGGTGTTTGTACCATAGTTTGAGAACCACTGTACCAGGTTGGGAATGCTCTTAGTACATGTAGTGGCAGTGAGGAAATGCATCACCTGAACTTGTCAGTGCCAGTAAAAAAACCCATAAATAAACCCAAACAGGACCGCATTGCATCCAGTAATCAAGAGTGCAACACCCTTAGCAGTAATTTACCATCCAGCTCCAGCTGAGAAATAGGTCAAGAATTCCGATTGCTCTGCAAGTAAAGTTGAAATAAAATCGATTATCGTGCCACAGTAAAAACAAGGCCACCAAATTTGGATGTCCTGCCATATTACCAAACAGCAGAGAAGCCATGACCTGATTAGAAACAATGCATTGAACATCTGACAGTGAATGTATGCTGCCTTCCAGAACTCAAGGTTGAATATGACTTCATCTGGCCCTCTTTTAAAAACTTCCTTGCATCTGATCAAGGAGAAGTAGGGCAGAAAATCACTACACAGCAGCCAAAAAAAAAAAAAAAAAAAAAAAAAAAACCCTCACTGCGGGCTGCAATAGTTTTCTCACATAATGTCAACTTTTAATATCTTTCAGTGCCCCACACAGATGTTAATAAGAGAAAACAGCAATGGCAAACAAACAAACCCCTCAGTTTATTTGCTTGTTTGTTTGTTTGTTATGAAAGGTGTTGAGTAAAACCTGAAGGCGAAGTAGTCCGGCATTACATCTGGATCCACTTTAAACCCTGCAGTGTGTTTCTGCCTGATTCCTCGTGTGTCTATTTAGCTTTGCCTTTATTACTTTTCTTCCTGACAGATGGATCGGCAATGCAACAGGAGAGCCACAGGATGGAGGGGAGAAAGAAGGAAACAGAAAAAGAGAGAAACAATATGAAGTGAAAGATGATGATGAAATGAAAGGAGGAAAGAAAGGTGAGTGCATAGGATTAGAACAGAAGACATAAAAGAAAAAGCAAAGAGGATAGTGGGTGTGGCCTGAGGAAACAGAGGCAGAGGAGCAAGAAAAGGGCTCAGCTTTGTTTATAACACCCTTCAACCATTGTTAGTGGGGAGCTTTGGCTGCCTCAGGTATGATTTAGCATGCACCAGTGAATCACAGTGCTGCCTAAGTGTGTGTGTGTGTGTGTGTGTGTGTGTGTGTGTGTGTGTGTGTGCGACTGACCTTCCCACTGGGGATTTTCTCAATGTGCTCAGGTGTGTTGGTGCTATATGTACAGTATATGTATACATACTGTAGGTACTTTTAAAAGGTTCAGTCTAAATGAAATTGACTGGATCTGAGTCCACCTACTGATTGTGTTGGATTTACAAGGAATAAAATCGGAATCAGCAGATTCAAGTTACAGATCTGGCTAACCCTGCTGCAGTGCCTATGACTAAGCTAATGCTCTTTATTACATATAGTGCTCTTATTTCTTGGCAGGAGAAACATGCTAGTCTGTAGCACATACTGTATAATACTCTAATTTGTTTGGCAGGGACAAGCGAAAAAAAAAAGAATTGCTCTCCAGGAATCAGTGAAATTTCACAGTAGACATCAGACATCACGGTGGACAAAAAAAAAAAAAATGGAAATCATGAGGCAAATAGAATTTTTTTCTCTCTCTCTCTCGCTTTACTTTTGATTATAAATCCATTTTAAGCTGAATATAAACAAACAAATAAAAGACCAAATTTGGCCAACTGTTCCAATGCTTATGTTATTGACTACAAATCCTGTATACTATTAAGGTGGATTGTGCTGTGCAGTGAAACCTTCTTCCAATATAACGGCAAAAGGAGGCATCTGATGTTTCCTCTGAGAACTAAGAAATATGTGCCGTTACGAAGCGCCTTCACTGACAATCTGAGCAAAGAAAGAAAGCTTAAATGTATGTGTGCATGTGCGTATGTGTATGTGATCACTCTGACAGACACGTAGCTCCACCAAGTCTACCTCGCTCAAGTATCATGGGATTTAAAGGTGCGATGGTGTGAAATAAAAAACCAAAATATATGAAACAATGAAGGAGAGGAGAGTAGGGGAGAGGAGAAAACATGGTGCAATGATGTAAAGCATCATTGTACTTGGAAAAATAACTGAGAATGAATTTTAGAATGAACATCAATAGGATGGAAGTGGACTTAATGGTATAGTACAGGGATCTGTATGCTTAGATATACGATACAAGACTTGAATGCTTACATGAGGATCAGTCACTAACAATTTAGTAGTACAACATGTTTTTTAGACCAAGACAGACGTCATCTCTACTCAGCATTGAGTCGTACTTTATTATCTCACAAGTGTTATGAAATTTCTTTGGTTTCTTGTGGTAGAGATGAGACAACAGGACAACACACAATACTCAAACAATACTAAGACTGGGTTTTTAATTTAATTAAAGAAAAACCGAGCAACAAACAAAATCTTATTCCCATTTTGTTTGACAACATAATCACAAAGTCACAAACTTACAGTATTACCATACACCCAACAAAGTCCAGCCAAAAGTAAATGTGAATGAGCATCTATCTATCTATCTATCTATCTATCTATCTATCTATCTATCTATCTATCTATCTATCTATCTATTTTGTTGTCATTTGCATGGCTCATTAAAATCACTTAAAAATGCTTTTCACAGCTTAATGTCTCCTTAATGTAAGTTCTTTTGGTTGTAGTCGATGGCTGCCCCTTTCTCTGTGTAGTACATAGTAGTACATGTAGTACATTGTTTCATAAGATCAGGACAGCTATATATATACTTAACTGCAAAAATTTTAAAATGTTGAAAAGGGAAATCGTTTTGTCTCTTTATGAACTACTGAAAAGCATCTTTCTTGAGGCCATAGACACTGAATGCTACATTTTAGCCACTGGCATGTTAACAGAGTCCCACTAATGATTTTATCATGCTTGACTGTACATGAATGTAATAAGGTAATAAAGCACCTATCATCCCTAAGAGACAAACACAAAGGGAAGAAAGCTGGGGNGGGGTAGAGAGAGAGAGAGAGAGAGAAGGATGCAGATTTCCCTTCTATTAGGATGCAAACTGTTCCTGCTCCACTGAGAGGGTGAAGAAGTAGGAGAGGTGCAGCAGAGAAGAGGAGGAGATGAATAAATGAAATGAGAGGACGGGAGAAGATGGGCTGGTTGTGTTGATCAAAGTGTGAATATTCACAGCACTCTCCTCTCCAAGATTAAATACTAATTACTCTCAACAGCTGCTCAATGAGCTTGCTAAGACTCATTATCACAATGTACTACATGTGTACTACTTTAGAAACACAGAACTTCATTACTATCTAAGATATCCACCAAGTGGCAATAAAGCAGTACACACTTGTGTAAGGAAACAGTACATAGAAAATAATTCATGGAACCGTACATCCAAGTGAAGTAAAGGTCAGACATTGCATAACTAATACAGTAATTGGTTAAAGTTGCCATTTGATTTTTGACCACTAGTTGCAGAAGACAAAAGAAGCTAATTGACTGAAGGAATCATATGCTTCCTCCAACATGCCTCATGGAGAGACAGAATGTGGCAGAAACCCTCTTTCCATCAGTCAAATCTGGAGGTTCTGCCAACAAAATTTGTCACTTTCCAACTCTGCCACTCCATCAGGCATGACCGCTTTATGCAGAATTTGTCTGGGTGTGTTAAGGTGTGAAAATGGGGAGGGTTTGCATTTGTCTTTTAAGCTCTCTTTTTTTTTCTTTCTGCCGCTGCATCTGTGCTCCACAGATGGAATTTAAAGTGATTATTCCCATTGCACCACAATAAGTTTATAGTTGAGGAGATCACAAAAATACACAGATGACAAAGAATTCCTGTTAATAGTCCCTCCCCTCTCCTAAAGTGATCGTGTGTTTCGTTATCCCGAATTCGGAAAAGCTCTAAACACAGTTTTGATGAAGATTCTCTCTCATCCAGGTGAATTTTTTTTCTTCCTTTTTTTTCTTTTTTTCTTCCCTTCCTAAGAAAGTTGGGGACAGGTCCTGCACCCAACCAGGGGATCATTAAAAATTAGAAGTTGAAATTTAGTATTTGGAATTTATTCATTGTTCAAAATTTGAATAATGTATTTTACATCACGCATTATTCAAAAACTTTGAGTAATATATCTGTGTATTTGGAAATGAAGGTTAGTTGGGATTTGATACACTGAATCAAATCACAACTAACCTTGAAAGCACAGAAGGAGGTTTAACCTCCTTCTGTGCTTTCATTTCTGACTGATGAAGCCATTTGGATGAATGGTGAAACNGGTTTAACCTCCTTCTGTGCTTTCATTTCTGACTGATGAAGCCATTTGGATGAATGGTGAAACATTTTTTAAAAAACTTGACTGAGTTTCATACAACATATCTAAACACAGTTGCTCCCCGATGTGGTCCCCAACCAAAGTGGACAGCTTAGGCCGGATTACGCCTTCATAGTCCTGACATGTCATCATATTCAGTTACATGTTAGCAAAACATTGCCTACTTTTCTGCCGAATGTCTCATGTCAGTCCAGTATATTTTTTAGTTCTGTTTTGGTCTCGATTGACTCCTAACTAAACTGTCGGGTCTGTAGGTTGCTGGATGCTTCAACAGTTATTTATTAATTTTGTCTGTCATTTGGTGCTGGAATTGTCATTTATGAGAGAGCCGATGACTCGACTATAGAGTAAAAACCAAAGCAGTGGCCAGAAAGAAATACTTGCTGTTTTGGGTTAATAAAACAGCATTTAGGTCTCTGGAGCTGAAACTGTTTTGTGCTCCTAGCATTAAATACGGCTGAGCAGTTGTGTGTGTGCATGTGTGTGACTAATTAGTACAGATCAATAACCCAGCTAAACTCACACAGATAACCAGCATTATGCTCGTTTTGTGCTGTGTGGCAGCACAAAACTTGCTTCCTGCCTGTTTGAAACCACAAACCAACTCACAAACTAGCTCCTCTCGTTTTTAAACTCTGTGCTGTAACCTGATATGGCAGAATAACCGTAATAACATATGAAAAGCAAAAAAAGCAAAAAAAAAAAAAANAAAAAAAAAAAAAAGTGTGGCAGATTGTGGACAAACTTGTCGTGCAACTGGGTCAGCACGTTGCAGAATGGACGTTGCAGACTGCACAGTTTCACAGTGAGGCACAATGCAGCCAAACTAAATGACGGCAGCTAAATTTGCAGGTAGAGGCTTTAAGCGTTTTATTCCAAAAACAACAAAAGCAAAGTGAGGTGTAGAAATTTACCTGGGAAAGCTCACAGATATTGTCTCTTTTTCAGCTAATGAAAGCAGCTCATCTAAACACACACACATACATACACTTTTCCAGATATTTTTTTTTTTTAAATTCAACTGAATTTATCTGCAGCTTATCCTGCTGTCGTGACTGTGACTATGATGTCCTGGGTGCTTAATAGTGGAAGGCTGTGTGTGTGTGTGTGTGTGTGTGTGTGTGTGTGTGTGTGTGTGTGTGTGTTATAGTAAGAGTCAGGGGGTATAGTCACACATGAGAGGGTGTTGCTTTTTGTTGTCTCAATGACTGGCAGTCTGGCAGCATGAGAGATGACAGTTAATCAGTGAGTCACTTCCTAATAGCTTAAATATACACACGCATGCATGCACACAAACACACACACATACACACGCATAAAAACATACACACAGACAAACCTACACAAGCACGGCAAGAAGTATGATTGTCTGTGATTGCATTTGGATACCCATCTACACTCATGCTGATTAGCGGCATGTCGACAGAGAAAGAAAAACAGAGCAAAAAAGGATGTGAGAAAGAGAGAGAGAGAGAGAGAGAGAGAGAGAGAGAGAGAGAGAGAGAGAGAGACTTATTAGCTCACGCAAAATTTCCCAAATAGCATATTGCTATTTGGGAAATTTTCCTGAATTAAAGTATGCCTGAATCCAAACAACAGCTCCATATGTACAGTATACACCCATTAAATTAACTACACCATAAGTGACGGTTCTCAGTTTTGCAACTCCAACAAATCAGATATCTTCCTCTCACAATCTATATAAATCAATAAAAACTAAGATTCTATCTCGTGCTAACTGATTTTGTGATAATGCCATTATGTTGAATTGTTTTCACTGTATTTATCTACACTGTGGGTAATAATTTATTTGGCCAATTTATATGCCAATGGCAGCTCTGCAACTTGATTTTTTTGGGCCACATTTCAATATTCACCATCAAGATGCTGCTGAACGTTGTGTCAACAAGCTGCGATCAGCTAGAATGGATACTGCAGGAAATCAAGTGTGCAGACTTCCATATTCAACCAAATTACAACATCACACAGGTCCTTGGGGTTTATATTTGTAATGCGACAGACATATTTGTTATTAGAATGCATCATCTTGGCTGAATTACAGCAAATTATTAGTAAGCAGATCCTGTACATAGCATCTCTATGAAAAGATAAACACTTTTCACTGCAGTCCTTCTCAGTTGATGACATGAATAGACTGAGGATGTCTCGTTTTTTGAATGTATGCAGATGGGAAAAGAGAAGCAGATTGAATTGATGAGAGGGAGGGAGGAGACAGCGGAAGTAAGAGCAAATGGAAGCGGGAGACAGAAAGATGAGAGTGGGGAGGAGAGAAGAAAGAAGAGCAGTGAAGATGAGGAGATGAGATAGGGAGACAAGAAAAAGGAATGGGAAGAGGAGAGTGGAGAGGGAATGACAGTCTTAATGTGTCTGCATGATTGACAGCCACATATGAATATTGCATATGTGATTAAGGAGTAGCGAAAATGGAGTTTAAATGGCTTGTTAACCAGACCCTAAATACTGGCGGTGGGACAGAAAGGAATGGGGAACGGAAGCAGAGGAGGAGAGGGAGGTGCACAAATAGTGACAGAAAGAAAGTGAAGAGTGAGGGCAAAAGAAATTAGCAAAGGGAGAGGATGGAAGAAAAAAAGTGAAGAGCAAAAATGTAAAGGTTAAGAAAAGAAATGGCTGCTTGCTTGATACAACATAACAGCCGTGACATGGGCAGATGAAAGAGGAAAAACATGGAGAAATAAATGAAAAGAGACCAAATAAGGAGAGATGTGCAGGTAGTAGAAACTGTGGTGGAACTGGAAAAAGCACTCCAAAAATCACAATGCACCAATCAAACTACAGCAATTGCAATGTAACTGTTTNACTGGAAAAAGCACTCCAAAAATCACAATGCACCAATCAAACTACAGCAATTGCAATGTAACTGTTTATTGTTTGAGAAACTCTGATGCATAATTAGCTGCTCATTTATGTCTTCTATCTATTTTTCCCTTCATTTTCTATTAGCAGAAGCTGTCATGAGCTGTCTCCGCTGCTAGATGACCTCATTTACTATCAACTACTGTTGTTTCCTTTTGCAGCAGCAAACTCTGGATAAAGAAACACAGGTTAAACCAGCTTTTTTGCATTTTACACATGGATCCTGATTTCTGGCTTCAAATATGTATGTAAGGCAATGTTTTTTGTCATTCACACTTGACACATCTACAGCACTTCTATTTTGATTCTTGTCATGGATAGCATTATCTATTATCTTCTCTCAAAGGCTGCCAGAAAGAGTTTTAAACTTATTCTGAAGTTGAATGACTGCATGAAATAAGCATGTGCAGAAGATGGATGGCTGGATAGATCTTGACGCACCTTTATGCCCAAGTAATATTTATTTTATTTATTTATTTAATATTATATGTTTATTTGGACAGGGAATGATACAGAAACACAGAGCATTCACAGAATAAGCTAATGGCGCATATCATAACATTTTTAGCTGAGGCTAATTTGCAATGCTTGTTTTACAGAAATACATAACCTACAGTATACTACAACATTAAAATGTATATGAGGCAATATGAATACAAGTAAGCAGGGAACAATAAAACCCTATAATACAATAAATACAATACAAATACTTATACAAGTAACCAATCCAGAGCAATAAAACCAGCGAATATTCAATCTTATTATCATCAAATATTATCATCATCAATTTATTATCAGCCATGCTTCACACAGTCCGACACAGCAAAAGCAATAAGTTAAGAATTGAAACAAATCATCAAAGTAAATTTTGGCTCTCATTTAGTTCCTGTTTTGCTTGGATGCTATTGTTTTTGTAGCTCTACACTTTCCCAGATTTCCCAGTTGAAATAAATTAAAGATGTATTGAAGTTCATTAGTGTACAGAAATGAATGGAAATCAGTGGCTGCTGGAAGGAAGAGACTTTTAAAAAACTATGATACATAATGGTAATTTACTCATCAGTAAACAAAAATATTTATGGCGAATGGTAATGCATTCAGGACACATTTTTTGGCAATTGCAGCTTTCGTTTGCAGCATTTCATACTTGTTTTTGGCAGTTTGGAGTTTTTCTCAGTGCTCTTGACCAGTTCTGGCAGCACTGAAGCTGCAACAGGGAGGCGTTGGACTTTGCTAATCGAAAGTGGCTGCGTGCCCGTTTTGGCATCGTGTCACATATCGACAGAGCAGCGACACTTCTGCACTCCAAATTCTTGCTGCAGGACATTTTCTGGCAGAGAGAATTAGCTGTCTAAGCCAGACATGCACACACATGAGCACACAAAAACTAATGACACACAAACACATGGAAATCATAAGTGCAAAAGTGTGTAAGGAAAGAGGACACAGACTGGGGGTGGGAGTACGTGTGAACATGCAAATGACAGGCGTATGGACTAGAATATCCAACCAACACATCCCTGTGCTTTCTTCTCTCATTTCTATGAATTTAAAATAGAAAAGACTGTATAAATACAGAGTGATACGATCAAATTGCATATTGGAGGTATTACCAGCCTCCAATATGCACCAAACAACTATAGGACCTAAGTAGGCCCTATAGTTGTTTGGTTCCATGTGATAAACTGCTTCCATGCCTCTTCATCACAGCATGTCATTCATGGTGTCTTTTACCAAGCTGGATAAATCCTCAGCTCTCATGGCTATCTCCATTTTAATCTTTTCTCTGTGGTAACTAACATTTATGACTTGAACATTTATGGATGTGATTCCAATTCGTTCTGTGGAGAATGCTGTGACCTCCACTATTGTAAGCCACAGAATTCATCTATACATTGAGTTTGTGTCCACCATTGAATGCAATTTCTGTTGTAAATGTCAGAGCAATTTGTACTAGAATGGAAATTATCTCCAATGGACTGGCAACGTGGCAGTTAATGGAACTGTTTAAGTATGTGTCTCTTTGAGGTTATGCAGTTCTATTCTTCCACTTTCACAGTAATCTCTTTCACAGTATTTCCTTCAAAAAGTAAACTTGCTCAAAATGGAGTCCAGCTTAAATGGTAAACCACAGTAGCCTATTTAGATTTCTTACATTCATGACACTTTTGTTGTAAATGTCATGGTATAGAAAACAAAATTGTTTAAAAGACCTGTCTGATTTTAAAAAAAACAAAAAAAAAAACAAAAGGAATTAATGTTATTAATGTTATTAATAACATTATTAATGTTAATTAATATTAATGTTATTAATGTTATCTTAATGTTATTTAAAAAAAAAAAAAAAAAATGTTATGCATGTCCATCATACAATAGAATATGATCACACATTTTATTTTTGACTGAAAAAAATAGAACCCATTTAAGTCTTTAAAATGTTGTTTAGTACTTGGCCGTGGAAAATTTGTATGATTCTTACACACAGCAGAACATCTACAGAGATTTGAACTTACCAAAGATAAACATACTAGACATTGTCAGTACTCAGAATACCTAGATATTATATGTTTAAATACTTTTGATGTGATTTGGAACAGTTTACCAAATTAAATGACAACTTTTGAATCCAGAAGATTCTATAAAAGTAGGTGTAGAAACTTTTTCTATATCATGCAGATTGACTTTTTGTAAGTAAATGTGCATGTCATATTTTTGGGGTAGCATCAGCCTTAAAGGTAGTTTAATACTAATGCCTTATTTATTCATTCACAATATTCAGCAATATTCAGCAATATTTATTGCTAGTATTAAAAAAGATATGCTGACTATATGAGTACTATATGAGACAGGATGCAAACTACCACTGGTATTAAAGCAGATGATTCTTAACCTCATTCACCACCTGGATCTCCACACCCTCAAAATCAATATGTATTAAAATAACTACCTCGTTACCTTTAAGTAAACCCACAAAAAAGCATGGCTGTGCTTCTGTAAGCACTGAGCGACATTGCGACTAGTTCCATGAAAAGTCAAATACAGTGCAATAGCATATTCTGTCATTCTGTGACACATCCAGTCACATCCCTCATATCACAGCCCTTTTCCAAAATGACAGAAGTAAGAGGAGGGAAAAACTGGACTGAGAGAAAGTGGGATAAAAGCACAAGGAAAATGGCACTGTGTGAGGAAAAGTAAAAGAAGAACACTGAAAAAAGAGAAAGTGAGTTATATGAAAGTGCTTTAAGGTGCTTATCAGTCATATGATAATAATCTTCAATTTTATTGGCTGGCAGATAAAAGGTCAAGAAGCCAGTCACTCATAATTGTGCCTCCCAGCTTGCTCGAGCAAGTCCTTTCAGGAGTGTGTGTGTGTGTGTGTGTGTGTGTGTGTGTGTGTGTGTGTGTGTGTGTGTCTGTGTGTTTGAGCTAGGAGAGAAAGGTGCAGGTGGTGAGTTTCAGGCAAAGAAAGACTTTGGAGACTCTTTTTAAACCACCAGGGACCAAAAAAAAGAACTTTTTTTTTTTTTNTTTTTTTTTTTTTACCTCTTTCTGTTTTTCTGTCTCATCACTACTTTCTTTTTTCTAATACTTTTCTCCTCTTTGACCCATCTTTTGCTTTTTCTTGTATTTTCTTTCTCATTCCTCCCTTTACCCTTTGTTTTCTTTCTATACAAATTGTGGGCATGTAGCTCCATCTAGTGGCACATTTAATCAATAGCAATTTTTTTTTTTAATTTAGATTTGTGGGATTGTGTTCATAGAAAGGTTTTAGTTTTGTTAAAATAAAATCAACAACCATTGGTTTAATAAAGTCATAGTTTATAACAGCTATATTAGAGTTTGAAGGACAGAAAATGGGAAATATCCATCTTAAAATCAGCTTCTCAAGTTTCCACTTTTCAGTGGTCTTTCTTGGGATCATTTGATTGGCAGAGTAAACATTTCTAGGTAGTCATTTCCATGGATCCCTCTTTTCCCCAGCTTAACAAGCTGTGGTGTCATTTGTATAGTATTTTAAAAGCTATAAATGCTGTAAACCAGGAGCAACTGGTTTCTTGTATGGCCCAGTAATTGAGGTAATTAAGATTTATAATACGTTATAATTAGTGTTATATATTAGTGTTATTATATTAGTGTTATAATTGCAATATCCAGTGCAACACCTGCTTTTGCTGGACACCGTTGCTGCATATTCACCCACTGACCCACTCACAAAAGGTGAAAGCTGTACATACTGACTGAACCTGACTAATCACAGAGGGCCTCTTTTATCAAAGGTCATGATGACTGCTCCTTCTTTCAAACAGAATCAAACTTCCTGAATTAACAGGTCTATGATTTTCTTGTGTCTTTATCAGAAATCTTTCCACATATTCATACTGAGGCTTTATTCTAATGATATGCAAGCCTAAAAGAAAAAAATAAAATACGTCTGTAAGAAGTGTAATATTTTTCTGGATCTATGTCCATAACTATTAGAGACATCAAAACTGTGTGCATGCTGCTTACTCAACATCACCTCAATATTAGTAGTAATTGCTGCATGTTTGTGATGGTACAGCAATTCTATCAATGTGCCCTCTATCCAAGCATACATTTTAATTTAGTGATAGCATGAGGTAAATAAATTGCCAGATCCCCAAGGTATGCCCAAGGTATCCTTTCGAGCCTGTATGGAGACGTACAGGGTTTTTAATTTATTCCAATATTAATCCACCTGCTAGAACAGTGGACGTTTGGGTGAGAGTGGCAAGTTTGTTTAATGAAAAGGATTAAATGACACTGTAGTAGATTGTATCTATGCTGCCTTCAGGGACAGCTAGAAATCTCCAAATTACCAAACTGAAGTTATAAATTTGATCTGGATATATATCCTGTTGATAGAGCAGCTTGAACTTGCCACTAAGTGTGTTATTGATGCTTCTACTGCTATAATTTTATAAATTAGATGATCTTACAGTTGAGAACAGCATGCAACATCAAATAGTTAACAGAATAAAATTATTTACGAAATTATTTTAAGTCAGGCATGTCTAAAAAAGCTTAACTGTTTTGTCACAGTATGTGTAGTAAGGCTTCAACAAAGCTGCCTAGTCATATAATGATTTGGATGGGATAATACAGGTATCAGCATCCATAAGGGTGGAAATTTGGGTGCGTGTGTGCGCGCATATTATTTTATTTTATTAAATCAAATATCTCTGAAAAACAGCTTGACTTACATTTTAAATAGGAAAAGTGCTGCACAAATACAATTTCTTTGGATTAATAATTGTTAGACTGTACGCGATAAGTGAAAGTTCTGATAGTTCTGCACGCATCATGCGGTGGGAGAGGCTGGTTTGTTGACTGACTTCGCGCTTTGGCTGCACTGTAGACCAGTTTGCCACAGGCAGACTAGCTTGCTATCTTGGTTAGAGTTATAGTGGTGTTGTTAGAAGATTGTCAATAACGTGACAGTGGTCTTGTAGTCACAGCAACAGGATTTTCCACAGCTTGAGGATTGTTTGCAGATTAATCGCCCTTTATTAGACCAGTTTCGAGTCGAGTACGCCGTCCTTTTAGCTAGCATTAGCTTAAGTTACAAAGATTGACAAGATAGATGGCTAAAGTTCTGCGGAGTGAGATGGGTCGACTGACCAGAGGTGTGTTTCTTTAGCGGGTTAGCGAGCTGAATTTGAAATGGAAATTAGGACGTTACCGCATAATTTTCCAAGCATAATTTGTTGTGGTAGCTGGTCTTGAAGAATTGAAGCAGGACTGCCTGGTCGTAGCTGTGTAACTCCAGCAGTGGCTATTATCATTCCGGCTGTAGTGCTGGCCTAGCAAGCTAGCCGCAGGTTTTACCACACCAATCTGCCAAAGTAAGTATCTGCACTATTTCATACTTTGTTGACAGTTTTAACCATTATGTTTTTTAACACGTAAAAACAACAGGCCCTATTGTTAGTCAGTCAAAAGGCTGAAATACACCTGAATACTGTCTTTATATGATAACCTCTTATGTGGGTGGGTGGGTGGGTGTGTATGGCTGCTAGTACTGGCTAAGCTACTAAGCTGTAGCTAAGTTTAACGTTAGCGCGCTACATTACGGCCTTGATAAGTCTTCTTTTTTTGCGGCTAAGATCCTGATTATTTGACCTGGATTTGTCTAGTCCACCGACAAACAATATTGGTATTGACAACCTAATGCTGCTGGTGAGTTCTGACCCAGCCATAAGGCCAGGCTGTATGTAAACTATGTAACGTTATGTGGCTGGCAAAATGCTGTCATATTTACATGCCATTTTTCACCTCTAAAACACAATTTATTTTCCTGTTCTTGACATGCTTAATCGTAGTCTTGAAATTGTTCATTGTTAATCTGTAAAACTGACAAAGAAGTAAATATGAAGCTCATAGGTTTGTAAGTTGTAATAGGGCTGGTCGTGTACTTACGTTTTTATGCCAGTATTGAAATTTTAGAGTTCCATGGGTAACAGTATCTGTAGAGCCTTGTCTGCAAGGTATGAAGTCATATTCCATAGCATCTGTTGGTCAGTTTTCCTGAAATTAAGCAGAATGTGCAAAAGTCACTAGCACCATAGGTTCCATTTCCCCTTTTAGCTTTTAGTGGGCAAGAGCATTTCATCTGAATGCATGCGAAATTTGTTTCAGTGAACAATTTCTTCATTAATTGCACAACATATATATATATATATATATATATAGATATATATATATATATATGTATATATGCTATATATGTATGTATATATATCTATATATATATGTATACCTGCCAAATTTGAGTTCTCCATTATTTTATATAATTCTCTCTCAAACAGAAAGATAGTAAGGCTGAATAACAGTGAGATAATTTAAGATAAAAAAACAAAAACAAAAAAAAACACAAATACCTTGCAAAACAAATTTATATCTTTGGAAGGATTCTACATGCCTATGCATGTATCTGTTTATTTAAAAATAATTTATGAAAAACAGAAGTTGTAATCTGGGTAAACATTAAGCTGGGAATAAAAATGACATGCACAAGGGATAAAAATATTCATTCTTTGACAGTAGAATGTGGTAGATTGATCCCTGAATGCTGCCTGACTATCCAATAACTCTCATTGAGCATAGTCCATCTTTGCTTTGCCATTTTTGCTGTAATGCTTTATTTTTGATAACAGTTTATGTAACAACCATGTACCCTTACAGCCGGTCATAGATTTGTTACTGTTATTATTGTTAGTGCAGACATTTTGTTGATGTGTGTTTGTTTGTGTGTTAAATTGAGGCTGAACATCGCTGATAGACTCTGTGTCATGGAAACCGTAACTGCCACATGCCCCATAGTTCACCAAAATGGGACTGCCCATCAAGAGTCTCAAGACTCGAGGCCAGCCACCCCTGTTCTAAGGCTTCATTTCTATCACAGCAGCCAGGGAGGAGCCAATCAGAGCTTCCTCAGCTACCCACCTGGAGACTATGTGGCTGAGGAGTTGTGTATAGAGGCAGCCAAGGCATGCAGTGAGTACTTCAGTTTTGCAAGACTGCATAAAATGCCCTCATTCAGCTGTTTTGCTAACTTGGGGCATAGATCCCAAGATGAAGTTACCAAGAAGCCACAGTGAAAAACCTCTTGAAATAAAAAAATTGTTGGGTTGTTCATTATAAAAGCAAACTTATTGCCATGCTTTATATCCAGTGTGTGTAACTTTATTTAACTCTGCTTATGGATATGCAAAAATACTGTAGTTTTGCTTTGACAGCTGATTTTTATTAAAGATACAATTGATACAAAGCAATGTAAGTATAGTATAGCATCATACAGGGCGGCTCACCTGCATGTTGTTGGAGCGCATGTCATGTGTTTGATGGTAAACCAAACACAAATGACATTTTAGACAATCTTGATTGACCTTTTGTTCACTCAGTTCAACAAACAAATAGTTTTGTTATGCGTGTCCTGAGGCGTGTTCTATTTTTGCTTGTCTGAGCTGACGATTAACGACAATAACAGTGTTCAGTTAATTTATAAAAAGAGCTTCAAAGTAAAGAAAATCAATTTGAAATAAACTAAAAATGTATAGTATATCCTGTTCTGTTTGAAAGAAAACATAATGCTATGGTGTTAGTCAACATATGATATGTTGTCACTCTGATTCCTTGTCTGCCTTTAGGTATATCACCGCTGTACTGCAGCCTTTTTCGTCTCTTCCGAGAGCGAGATGGCTTGTGGTTTTCACCCAACCACATCTTCCAGCTTGACGAATCTGCCTCAGAAGATGTGTTTTTGAGAATAAGGTAACAGATTTATTTTTCATGTATGTCTCATAAACTCTGGAGGAGAAAATGAAATACCATCTTGTCCTCACTGCATTGTTTTTTTCTCACTGTTATTGTTCTTACAGGTATTACTTCCCTGGCTGGTATAGTGGTGGGCCATCCCGGGCTTATCGATATGGGGTTGCTAAGGGGTCGGAAAGTCCTGTCCTCGACGACTTTGTAATGACATATCTCTTTTTTCAGGTAACCACTTAAGCATGCAACAATATAATTGTATAAAACAGCAATCAACAATCAACTGTCAACAGTGTAATTGTAGAAAATGACTACTTTATTTTATGTGACTTATTTTTGGAAACTGTTCAAGAGCATCATGCAATCTTTTGTTCATGAATTGCCTTGTCACCCAGTGTTGTAGATTGGGCACCAACATATGTCTACGTTTGGCCATGGATGTCTTTGGTGTGGAGGTTTTCATTAATCGACATAATGAAATCCATGCTGTGAACAAGAAAACGGCTCATGTAAAATAAAGTTTCAAAACAAAAAATCCAAATTAAATCCCCAGGACTGTTATTCTGTGTGAGCACTAAGCCTTTTTTGTGTGGAAGTTTAAGTACTTTTGACAGATCAAAGTTGGCTCAGATCAGGGCCATTGCCCACAAATGTCATTGATAGCTGTAAAGTCTGAATTTGAAACTGTAAAACCAGCTTAAGAAAGTCATTGAAATAGTTGAGGATGCCAGAAATGCTAGATTATAGACTGGGCAAAGCAAACAGCTCAGGCAGGGCTTTGGAAGTTCCCAAGTTTTCTGCATACCAATTTGTGGTCAATTTGGGGGGAATCACCATTTAATAAAAAGTTAAATATAAACTAGATTGATAAAGGTGTAGGCCCTGCAGTGTTATCTTGAGGCCCTGATGTGTAGAGGGACCTGGTGTCCGAATGTAGCTTTCAGACTCCTGTAATTTTGTCACCCAGAAATGTCAACTCCTCAGAATGCCTCATAACTGGTCCTAATTGTTGGCGTCAGCAGGGGGATTAGCATGGCCTCAGCTGATGCCTCATTGGCTTCTTTAGCAAAGTTATAGAGTTCAGGAAGTCTCAGCAGAAGGGGGGTTTCCCCATCAGCAAAGGCCAAGAGATCAAAATGAGGATATGAGACAGTATCTGTCCTCTAGTTTTTGCTTGTTTGAATGGAGTTACATCATCAAACCCTAAGCAGATTTACAAACTCACTGTCTCTCTGCTGTTTGGTACTAAAGAATAGTTTGTTTTTCCTCAGTATAACACTACAAATAAAAATGTCTATTTAGCACTGGAGGAAAAATTAGATGAGAGATACTTTCTGCTGCATTGTAAATGTCAGGAAAGCCCCTGAGCCAAGAAATGATTTACAAAACACAACTGCATTATTGTTTAACCACATTTTAATTGGGTTAGTCAAAGGAGGCTGAATATTTAGCCCCCATTACGGCTTTGGTGTTGAATTGAAATGTAGCTTGCAGGAGAACATATAGATGAATTCAGGTCATCTGAAGTCATTAATATGGAGCTGAATCTCTGTGAACCCAAAGGATTATATGGATTTGTTCCTTTGGAAATCTGTGTTGGTGGCTTGGGGAAAGCCTGACAGGGAAAAGGAAAGCACCACTGTGGTGTTTGCAGCCATAAAACATGCTCACATTCACCCCACACTGATGTTTATGTTTGCTTTACTCAGTCTAATCTCGGGCTATGCTTCTGTGTTTCCTGATAGAGATAGGCTATTATGATTCACAAAGGGAAGTATCTCTCTGCATTTGCCAGTTGGAGGTTAAGCAATACAACAATAAAATCAAATCTTTTGGCTTAACTTTTTCTAAAAAGACTGGTTTTCTAAGATCATGTTTTCACATTTATTTTGTTTCATTTGGTTGAGACTTGCATCTCAGCTCTCTTAAATGTCCTCGTTCCTCTATCCCTTCGTGAGTTGGAAAACAGTCAGGTTTACTATCCTGAGCTTGTCTCAATTCCTTTAATTCCACTTGAGTGAGACAGACAGGTAACCTATATATTGAGCAGTTTTGGTGAGCCATTAACTATGCTTTATGGCCCCACACTGGAAAATCAATCAATCAAAATCAGCATCTTTCATTTTTATTGTAGTGACTGGTGAAAGTGTATGTAGCACTTCAGTGTTCTCAAAGCCTCTGTCTTCTTTGGTGGTCTCAAAGGGACCACAAAGCTGACAAGTAAATTAGTAGATATGAGCATTAAGACTGTAATGTCATAAATAAATAACAACGGACCAATAGAACCAGAGGAAGGAGACAATGGGCGGGATTCATAAACCACAGCACAAGATTTAGCAGGCCAGATTCATAAAGCTTTGCACATGGTTTCCCGTATCGATAAGGGCAAATATCTTCACGCAACCATCTTCCCTCTTTCAAAAGCCTGTTAGCATTTTCAATTTATAAATGAGCTTCAATTATCGCAGTGCTTATTTAGTGTGATGCTGTGTAGTTATAATGATTTTTTTTTTTAATGAATACCACCTGTGTATCCAGTCATAAACTGTGAGGGAGAAAATAGCAGTGTCAGCGTTGGCAACTTAAATCATCCACTTAAACTTTCAATTACTTGATATTTGTTGTCTATGGCCCCATGTCCAAAATAAGCTCTCTTATCTCGTTTACAGTGGAGGAATGACTTTGTAAATGGCTTGGTGAAGATCTCGAACTCCCATGAGAGTCAGGAAGAGTGCCTCGGCATGGCTGTGTTAGACATGACAAGGATAGCCAAGGAGAGACAGGCATCGCCATTGGACGTTTACCACACTGTGAGGTACGAGTGAAACGGAAGGGCTGTTTTTCATCTGATTCTTGAATTTACATCTGCTAATCCAAGTCAAGACTTTGTGCCAAGTAGGTTAATTATACAAGGTCATACACATACGACATTCAGCTTTATGCAGACAAATTTAAAAAATCTGTTTTCTCTTCTTGCTTACCTCTAGCTACAAATCCTTTTTGCCAAAGGACATGAGAGCTCAAATCCAAGACTGCAACTTCTTGACACGCAAACGTATCCGCTTCCGCTTCAAACGCTTCATCCAGCAGTTCAGTCAGTGTCGGACCACTGCACGTGACCTCAAGCTCAAGTACCTCATCAGCACGGAGTCCCTGGAGAAGGCCTTCTACATAGAAATCTTCCATGTCAGGGAACCCTCCAGTGGACAGCTCACCATCCTAGTGGCAGCGAACACCGGCATCCAGTGGTGTCGTGAGACATACAAAGGTTCTGAGCAGGTTGGTACCTTGAACACTATTACCATTTTTCTACTGTATTTGTTCATTTTTGACATTATTTTATATGAGCTGTATTCAAAACTGGTAAGTAAGGCTGCTTAAAGCCTCCTGTGCAACTATGTGCTGTCCCAGGAGAAAGTATGAAGAAATGTGAGATAAGTATGAAGAAATTCCAGCAGTGGTCCTACATTGCAATATGAGACACGTCCACGGACAGTGTGCTCTTATGACCAAAGATAGCCTGCAACAAAATTCTGACAGTGTCAGAAATTTAGGGCCAACATCTCACAGTGTGACTGATGCTATGAACCAAGTATAAACCAACCAACAGGAATGCAGCACGAAATGTCATGAGGATGTTTCTGTGTCAGGGATTGTCTTACAAAAATCAGGTTTTTCCAGTGCATTTATAATAATGCATGTCCATCCCAGGGTTTTGCTCGAACCTTCCACATCTCCAAGGCTGTATTAGCAAACTACAACAATGGCGGCGATAGGCACTGACAACAGAGGGGAGTGGGAGTGGTTGTCTGCCTTGGAGCTGGGCATTATGCAAATGTGTCTTTTTGTTACGTAAAAAGACCAAATCAAAACGGCTTGTACAAACACATGCTTACCTAAAATGCAGGCTATGGAAACAATACAGAGGTTTTGGCTTTCCAAATTCTCAGGTTTGATAGACTGAAGGATGACTATAGTATATATGCATGGGCAAGGAAAAACATGTTTTAATAATGTATGTTTACAATAAAGTTTCTTAAAACTTGCACATGAGAATAATTTTGGTAAATAGATTTCTTTATTATAAGACTGAAAACACTGTTCACTTATAAAAATGAAACTAAAAGAAATAACCTTTCTGTTACATATAAAGATGTTGATATGTCAGAGTTTGTTACGCTGCAACATTTTCATTTCAGAAAATACAGAGTGTTGTGCAAATAATGTCAGACAGTTAGGAGACATACAAAGTCCACTTCCCTGCTGGAGTGGACTCAACGTAGGGAAAATTATCTTCACACACACACACACCTCTGTTTAGAGGTAACTGTGAGATCCTGAACTCCTCATGGGAGTCTAAATCTAAATACTTGCAGTTTTGTGCAGGTTTGCTATTAAATCAGAGTTATATACGTTTATCTCAATTGAGAAACCTAAAGTTTGCAGAAATGAAAAGCGTGAGCTTCCTGATCACCAACATTAAATACAATCGATAGGCAGCAGCGTGTTGTTGCTATACTTTTGTGTAAGATTTGTTGTCTGCTTAAGTCAGAGCCAACGGTAATTTTGTCATTTTTCATTAACAATGAATATTACTTGACAGTGACGTTAATGAGAATGTAGCAAAATGTAATTGCATCTTAAACCTCCCATCAACAGTTCAGCAAGAGGAAAACACAAATGATACCTAGGAACACTTTCAGGAATTACCACCCAGTGGATAAAAACAGGCAGACAGGAGAAGCTGTGCAGAGGTGTAAAATGGGAGGGAGATTACGACCAACTTAAAAAGGCATGTAAGGACACATCAGCCTACGATGTGAGTAAAGTCAGTTTTAAGTTGTAATGTCGTTATCCTGGATGTGCTGTCTTAGCCAGCACATCCATTTTAATGCCAGCATATTTGTGACTAAAATGTGCATTAAAAAAAAAAAGAAAAAGAGAGATGGACCAATAATAAGAAATGTGACAAAAATTGACTTAATAGTGTGAGACTAAGAAGTGACTAGTGACTGAATTTTAATGAAAGTTAAAGCATTAGAAGAGGACCAGAATGTTTATCAAAAAGAAAGGAAACTGCCATCGAAAGACAACAAACAAGTAACTTGGCATACACTCAGTTGGCAGAAAAATAAACGCACCTAGTCATTGTAATACAATCCAACTGAACAGTCCTGTAATAAATACCAACTTTATCAAATAAGGTTAGTATTTATTACTAACTTTATTTATTTTATAGCATTTATTGGCGTTCAGCCATGTTTTTGTTTACATGTGTCGTGGGCGCTGGAACGCTTGGAGGTCAGAAGTTAGAATTTTCAACATCAGGAAACCCACTGGAAGGCAGCATGTGACAGCCACTGCCTGAGCCGCCTCACAGAAAAAGAAGCAAGCAGAATTTTAATCTGTTCACTCAATTTGCTAAAACTGTCGTGTTTTCTGTCTCATTGTTTCTGTGTTTTATCTCTTTGTATTATGTCACCTTGTTGTCTGTCTAATTTTCCATTTATAGACAAGTCTAGAGTGCTAAGACTTATTTAGATTTTTACTGTTTGATCAGGAGCTGCAGACCTTGTGTGACTTCCCTGATGTTACTGACATCAGCATCAAACAGGCCAGCAAAGAGGGCACTGTGGAGAGTCGCGTGGTTACCATCAACAAGCAAGACGGAAAGAATCTGGTAACATGAACATCTGTCTGTACTCTGTTGTAAAAAAAAAGATATTTGAAGACCGCAGTGTCTGATGCATTGCCACTGGTTTGCTTCTTACGAATGTAGATGAAAAATAGAAAAATGTACCAGACATAAGCAAACATTTAGGAGTGTTTCAGCAATAGAAGGAATTTAACATGGTGTTTACATCTCTGTGGATAGTTAGGACTCAGGGAAGTTTGCGTTTCTGGCAGAGCTGATGTATTCTGTCATGTTTTTTCTAACATCTCAGGAAGTGGAGTTCCTCACCCTGCCTGAAGCCCTGTCCTTTGTGTCCCTCATTGACGGCTACTATCGGCTCACTACAGATGCACATCACTACCTTTGTAAAGAAGTGGCACCTCCAAGGCTTGTGGAGGCTATCACTTCCCATTGCCACGGCCCCATCTCGTAAGTAAAGGATAAGAACAGCTTCTTTTACAGTGTCAGACTACAAAGTATAAAATGATGTTGGTTTTCACTCATTGATGTTAATTTTCATTCCTACCTGTGGTGACTACATTTCTCTGCTGAATAATCACTGAAAGCCTCTTTGACCATTTTGTTGTTGCAGAATGGAGTTTGCCATGAACCGACTCCAGAAGTGTGGCAACAAGCGAGGATTGTACATTTTGAGATGTAGCCCCAAGGACTTCAACAAGTACTTTCTGACTTTCCCTGTTACGGTATGTATTGCACACCTGTGATGTTTATTTAAAGGACCATACCGCCCATTTTGCATGTTTGAGCCTAATATATTTAATTTTCATACATGCCACGTTACTGACAATCATTTCCCAAAGGATAAAACCATATTTCAGCTTTCCTGATATTTTGCAAAATTTCTTAATCTTTCAAGATCAAAAATTCAAGCGATACACCCACCTTAAAAATTGATGTTTCACCTGCTAATAGTTAGGCAGCCTTATGAAGTCACAATTGTTAAAATTTTTTGATATACATAGGTCTTCCTTTGGGACTACATTCCCTGGTGGAGACATACGTTCAGTCCGTGCTTTTTAATGCGCTTAAACGCTAAAATTATGTAGCTTCTAAAAAAACCTGAATACACGTGTTGTTGGCGATGATGGATTACTTATCCCAAGAACTTTTCAAGTATCAACAAGTTGATTTTAATAGCGTACCAGAATGAAGTGAAACCAATGGTGTCTGGAAGGCAGGAAAAAAAATCTTTTTACTCACCGTTCCAGTAGTATGCTTTGGAAAATGATTGTCAGTAATGTTACATGTATGAAAATTGAATATATTAGGTTCAGTCATGCAAAAAAGGGGTGGTATGGTCCTTTAAGTACAGAAAATATACTAAAATAAAGCACAGACTTTATAACAAGAACTACCTTTTGTTGGGTTTCACATTATGTACTCATATTTATGAGTTTGGATAAATTTCATCCATCCATCCATCCACTCTCTATACCGACTTATCCTGTGCCGGGTCATGGGGGGCTGGAGCCTATCCTAAAGCAGGTGAATTGAAACTCTAAATTGCCCATCGGATAACTTTCATGCTGAAGATAATTCTAGATGAAGCTTATTTGTTTACAGACTAGGATTTTTACCATTTGTCCTGTGTTGTACTTGTTTGCTGTTTTGCTCGTGATATGTGTGGCTCTGGGATACTTCTGAGGAAACTACATTCATAGTTTCCTGGTACCATGGTTAGAGTTAAATTTTGGTATTGTTGTATTTGAGTGCATAACGTCAACTTACAGTGTATCCATTTCTGCTATTTGCCTCCCCATTTGTTTTCGCTAGGTGTATGATGCTGTAGAATACAAGCACTGCCAGATAACGAGGTCTGCCAGCGGAGAGTTTAACCTTAGTGGAACCAGAAGGAACTTCAGCAGCCTGCAGGAACTGCTCAGCTGCTACCAGAAGGAAACTGTGCGCTCTGACGGCATCATTTTCCAGTTCAGCAAGTGCTGCCCACCGAAATCCAAAGGTAAAGCTAACAGAATCTGCACTTGTTCTGGTTATGTTTGCAAGCTTACAACGCAGTAAAAAAATATTTTCTCATATTGTTTATACATAGTTAATAAATTCAAGTACAATGTTGGAGGAAATTTTTGATTATTCACAAATCAGTCAAACCAATTTTTTTTTTTTTTGTCCCATGAATTGTCCAAATGAGCAATTTCCAGTGTCATTTGATGTATCGATGACTCACATTTCTCATTCCTCATGTTTCTCAGTCTGCCTATCTCTGATCACTTTCACCTTAAGAAAGTATGATTGTATTTTCTGGATTTTCTTCTTTTCTTTTTTCATTCCATCAACAGAAAAGTCCTGCCTTTTGGTATGCAGGAGCAACAAGGGCTCCGAAGTGCCTCTATCTCCATTATTACAACGACACAACATCAGCCAAATGGTGTTTCACAAGATCAGGAAAGAAGATCTGGAATTTGTAAGATTTCCATGTTCAGGATTATCACATTAATTGTTTAATATGACTTTGCAACCTACAAAATTCAAGCGAAAATGCGATCATTTTAAGGAAGAGTCATGTTCAGAAGTATTGAGCACACAACTTCAGTTAGTAGGAGTGATTTTGATTCATTCCAAATACAGATCACGTGATCCTGTAGATTTTCCTTCGGGCTTTCTTGGTTGCATCTACTGCATCTTTTTCCAAAGCCGTTACAAGTTTTATGGAACACTGTAAAACTGCCATGAGAACATTACTAAACTCAGGCTGTCCTTCGAAAGTTGCTGGCTACAGAGGAGGCTACGAAGAGGCCTATGACAGCTGCAGGAACTGGAACATGGGAAGACAAGCTATTGTTCTCTAGCTGTGGGTGGCAAGACAGAAGCCATTTCTCACAAAAAAAGAAGTCCATCCAAATTTTTCCAAAAGATAAACTGAAATGTGGAAAATGTCCTATGGTCTGATGAGACCGTAATTAAACTTTTGGTCTTAATGCTAAGCGATACATGTGTTTGGCGCCAAACTACAGTATAGTGGAGCATCATGCTTTTTAACTGATTCTCTTAAGCGAGGCAGGGGTTCCACTGATCAGAGGTGGTTCCAAATACCAAGGTATTTTGGCACAAAACCTATGGAGATCCTCAGAAGGCATAAGATGAAGAGTAATTTTACCTTGTAGCATGATAACAAGCTGCAGAACAGATCAAAGTCAACAGAGGAAAAGGAAAATCCACATGCTGGAATAGCACAGTCAGAGTCCAGCCCTTAGTTCCATTGAAAACTTGTAGAATGGCCTACAGGGGGTATTGCACAGCAACCTGAAAGAAAGAAACCGGAAAGAACCTGAACGTTTTTCCTAGGTGGAAAGTGGAGATCGGATGAAATTGCACTGAGATTTAAAAAAAAAAAGAAAAAAAAGGTTCTTTGTAAAGTTGATGTAGATGTATTTAGAAACATTTAATGCAGTGATAAAGGAAAGAGATGCTTCCAAAAAAGTTATTAGATTTGCACTTATGCAACAAGGATATTGTAGATTTTAATTCTTTCCTTTAAAAACAAACAAAAAAACCCCTGCATTTTCATTTATATGTGTGTCAGCTGTGGAGTTTACACTATTGCTCTTCCTTTCAGATGGAAAGTCTAGGTCAAGGAACATTTACCAAGATTTTCAAAGGGGTCCGCAAGGAACTGGGAGACTATGAACTGATGCACCAAACTGATGTTGTCATGAAAGTCCTGGACCAGGCGCACAGGAATTACTCTGAGGTCAGTCAGTGGCTTTTACGCTCTGCAGAGTTTGTTTAAATTAAAGATGTGCACCATGGTGGATCCTGGGTTATTCCAGGCAGAAGTTGGCTGCGTGCATTGTCTGCACCATGTTGTACAGGATGGAAGAATTCTTGCCGTGTTGTGTAGCTGTTGTCTCGGTGTGTGTTTTTGCCCTTAAGCTCAACAGGATCACACCGGTGAACTCTTTCGGTTGTTGGCATGTGGGTACTTTACATAATTTGTTATTAATTTGTTATTTCTTCCTTTGCAGTCTTTCTTTGAAGCTGCCAGCATGATGAGCCAGTTGTCCCATAAACATCTGGTCCTTACCTATGGTGTGTGTGTCTGCGGGGATGAGAGTAAGTGAGCCTTGGAGGGAGAGAGAGAGAGAGAGAGAGGGAGAGAGGCAAACACACACACACACAACCTCCAGTACTGTATAAGCGGAAATCCTTTTGATAAGAAAAAATGAGGATGTTGAGAACAAGTCCTTCAAGTCATTCATGCACACACACACACACAACACATGGACTCCATTTGACTCGTGATAATCTCATAGTATTATGGAGGAATGATGTCAAGAGTCTACTGTGCTCCTCAGTAATCTTCCTCAGCCTCCATTACCTTTTAGCCTCCGAGCAGTAATTAAAGCATGGACCACAGTGGTCTATTCTCAGATGGATTACGCTACTGTGGACCTTATCATCTGCCACTCATCACTTCTCAGATTTTATCCTCTTCAGGACATGAGCCCATAGACCCTGTTTAGGTTCCCCAGCATGTATTTGTATTACATGTGTTGCAGTTTATTAAACTTATCAGCATGGAGAACTAGACAAACAAAAAGGATACCTCAATCAGTTCTGGTGCTCATTTTTGATAATTTCACCTTGTCCAAACTGCAAGCAATATCTGTACTTGTTCCTTTTTCAATCAGAATGTAAGGTTTACCGTCAGTAAATTATGCTGAATTCTTCTGGGGTTCATTCTGGTCCACAGCTGTTGGAGTTTGTCATAATGATTTTAGATTTCACTTTTGTCAGTAGGTAGTGTTTTCACACCTAATCAGACTCAGTAACATGCATGTAACTTTGATGTCACACATACAGAGTTGAAATTTTGAGTATTGGTTTTCAAGCTATACACAGATATCCATAATCTGTTAAAAAAAAATCATTGGAAATGTTATCTTTTTTGGACAAACAAATTCACAAAGCAGAATTTTGGTGAAAATGTATCATTCACATGTTAGCATATTCAGATACATTCATGCAAATTTTTTTCTCACAAAAGTTTTTATACAACCATAGTCTGTGACATTTCAGAACATCACGTCACAAGTTCAAATTCTTAGCAACTCTTTCTTGATTCCATTATGCATGTGCAATATGTTATGCATTATCCATCCTAATATCCATGCATTATCCATTATTATGCAAGACATATGCATTATCCATGCCTGTGAAGTCCTGATGTTGGCTGAAAGCTGCATTTGAACTTTATAGGAAACATCAAAGAAAAGCAACCATGCAAGCATGTTTTTGTAACGCAAAAGTTACTCAGCTTTTCCAGGATTTTATAATTTACAGATGCTCAGTACTAAAGGATGCAGATCAGAATCAGGAGTCAAAAAAACCCATTTGATCAGAACATCTCTATTGACAATAGCTTGAGACGATAATCCAGTGTAGTTTTAGCTTGGGCCTCTGCATTTCAGTAGCATTTGAAATACAGTGCTCTCTTTAATCCTTCTTTTTGTGTAAAACTCAAACCAGGTATCGCACACATGTTCTCAACGTCACATAGCACAGAACCCTTTTCTCTTTATAATATCTAACATGATCATGAAGAGATAAAGATTCTGAGTGAAGGTAAGCACACAAAATAAAAACTAAAAAAAACTATACTTATTCATAAAGCAAAGTCCCATGTAATAGTGAAAGAAAATGGATTGTGTCTTGGCAGTTTCTCAAGTGTCCTGCAATCCTGCTCTTGGGCAAGTCACATTGGTTAAGAGCATTAGCTAAATGGCTTATGAGGGTAGTACTTTATAAGTCATTAGACATTAGTCACCAGTATGCTGTTGATGTGCATCTTAAAACTTGGGTTGTAATCATAAGATCCGGAGATTGTTTCTAATCTCAGCTGAAAAATGCTTTCAGACATCATGGTGCAGGAATATGTGAAGTTTGGCTCACTGGACATCTATCTGAAGAAGAATAAGAACTCGATAAACATCCTGTGGAAGCTGGAGGTGGCTAAGCAGCTGGCCTGGGCGATGCACTTCCTGGTATGACCTCATGCTGAGGCACAACTGTCAGGTTTAGTGCATTGACTAGCCATTAACAAGGAATTGATGATTATCAGTTTGTGTACTGTTCAAAGCTGTAGCTTCAGTAATAGCTGATAAAATGCAGGAATCTAACAGTGAAATAAATGATTATAAAAACTTTAAATAAATGGTTTTCTCAGTGTTTGTAGGAGACTGATTAATCTCTCCCTTCCTGAATAATCTGCAGGAGGAAAAACACCTTGCCCATGGGAACATCTGCGCAAAAAATATTCTCCTGATCAGGGAGGAGGACCGAAGGACTGGGAGCCCCCCCTTCATCAAACTGAGTGACCCTGGCATCAGTGTCACAGTGCTACCCAAAGAAAGTAAGTCATTAGCACACCTTTTATGCAATACCCCTCTTTAATCAAAAGGGGGCAGTAGTTAACTATTTAACAAAGTCATAACTTCAAAGAGATGTTACCTCCTTAAATGAATCTTGAACTATATAGCCTTTATTCACAAAAGTTTCTAGGGCCTAATGATAGCAGAGTGAAGTTCCTAAATTACTTGATAACTTTTGGAGGGGGTGGGGCCTCAGTTGAAACAGGTGTAGTGACAGGTAAACAGACTAGCACAATGATAAATGGAAAAATGAGGAGTTTTTAATACTGAAGTCCATTTTCGAGCTAATTTAACATGATGGAGTGTATTTAATTTGTGTATACAATCACAAAACTCAAAATTTGCCTTAAAGGCAGGTTACTAAAACCATCTTGCTCTGGTTAGGGAGAGATTGTGGTTATGGTTAAATGAAAAATGGACACTTACTTCCTGTATAATGTGGACAAATACTATATTGGATAATGCATTTTAGTACTTTATAAACAAAATTTGCACGAGGGGTGCAAGGGTGGCTCCTTGCTTATCTTGTAGCTACAAGATGTACATTTTGCAAAAAACTGAGTTTGCTTATCACTTTATACAACAGAGTAAGCAGCAAATCACTACAGAAACATGATAGCACAAGCTCAGTCAGGCCACTGAAGCCCTCTTCTTAAATCAACATAGTGCTGGGTTAAAATCTTTTTTTTATCAGTCCTTATAGAACGAATCCCTTGGGTGCCCCCTGAGTGTATTGAGGACCCTGCCAACCTGAGCCTGGCTGGGGACAAGTGGAGCTTTGGCACCACACTATGGGAGATCTGTAGTGGCGGAGAGAAACCTTTGGCAACTCTCGACAACTCTAAGGTGAGGTGGTCCTGCTGCTTCTCTGTACATAGGTATGGGTTGTATTAGGATGCTGAAAAGGTCCATGTTCAGTCAGCTGTCTATAAGGCCATGCAAACTTTATTTTGCTTTTAATAAATGCGAACAATAAATGGTTTCAGGTTTGCATGCCAAATAAACGGGATCCCCCTCTAGTTGGTTGAAATGCATTTTGTAGATATATATATATCTACAAAATCATAAATCTATATATATATAGATATATAGATATATATATATATATGTGTATATATATATATATATTATTATTTTTTTTTATTTTTTTTTTTNTTTTTTTTTTTTTTTTTTTTTTTTTTTTGGGAGGATGAGGGAGGGTCCAAACCCTGCCACAACAAAATTTTGATAACCTCGTTTGTCTTATATTTGTTTTTAATTTGACATTACATATACAGAATTAGAAATAATGACATACAAATTGAGAAAACAAATACTTTGGAGTAAATAATTTTAGAGGGTTTTTTTTTTTTTCTTTTTTTTCCAACATCCATCAAAACTTTTGAATAACTAAACCAAATGCTTGGGAGGGGGGCTCCTGGCGATCAAGGGGCCCTAAGCAGTCATTTGTGTTGTTTATTATTTAGGGACAGCACTTTGTGTACTGATAGTTAGATTATTACATGTGTATATTACAAAAAATGTACTTCATGAACTCTAAAAAAGTTGCATGGACATAGGTCCTAAACTAACCTTGTGTTATACAGTCAGAATAGAGAATAACAGATATCAAAACATTATTTACATTTATTTATCCTTAGTATTTTTTTCCAAAATGAAAAGAAAAAAACATCTTTGAGCTAATGTCTGGAATGCATCTTTTTCTCATCCATGCACCAATACCAGCACCCTCTCCCTCTGTGTTACAGAAAAGCCTGTTTTATGAGGACCACCACCAGTTGCCTGCTCCAAAGTGGACTGAACTCGCTAATCTGATAACCTGCTGCATGGACTATGAGCCGATGTTCAGGCCCACATTCCGTGCTGTCATCCGTGACCTCCACAGCCTTTTCACACCGGGTGGGTGTACAGCACTTGCCCAGCCAGCCATCCAAAAGCCGTGTCACAATATAGGTCACTCCATAGTGAAATTTCAAATGTTTTCACTCGCTTTCTTGCTCACTTGTCATGGTGTCTATCTTGAAAACTGTCAGAGTAAAGGAGTCTTGGTTCCCTCATTTCAGCTGATTTTGAGAGGGATTTGGGGATAATGAGGCTTAGAAAAGGGGGTGAGTCTATTGAGGATTAACCATATTTTAAGAATTAAGACAAGGAGAGAAAGAAAAAGGGCTGCCACAGAAATTCAGTTAACTTCTAAGTCAAATTTGTGACACCTGCGAAAAAAAAAAAAAAATTCNAAAAAAAAAAAAAAAATTCACAAACTCATATCTATTACCAGGTTGTTTGGAAATATCCAGTAAAACAGTAGAGTTTGTTTGTTTTTTCTAATGTTTGCTTTGAAAGATGCCATAGAGAAAAAGAGTAGAGAGACAGACTGCAGTAGTTTTAGGCGGTAGTCCTATTCTGTGTCATCTCAAAATGTTGAAACAACCGCATAAGAAACTTTAATTCCATCAGTAGATAAACGTTGTTATTATTGTCCCAGTAGTCTTCACGGTTTTTGTCTTTTGTGTCCCCAGACTATGAGTTGATCGTGGAGAGTGACATGCTGCCAAACAGGACTACAGGCTCTGGCTGGGTGACTGGGGGCTTTGAGAGCCAGGAGCCAGCCCAGTTTGAAGAGAGACACCTCATATTCTTACAGCAGCTGGGCAAGGTAACAGATCAATAGGAAAGCATGCAGCAATGCTATGCTATTATTAGTAATTCCACCTGTTGGGATGAGCTTAGACTTCTGATTACTCTTCATTGGGGATGTCCGTTAGTTGCTTTGAAAACATCAATATAGAGGTTCCATCTTTAAAGTTGCTGTTGCTTAAATGCCATAAAAACTTACACAGTTAATTTTATAATCGTGATTTAAATGTCCATTTCAGTGTGGACATGTTTGAAAAAAATCCTTTTCCAAATTCATGTTAAAGATTTTCCATCTACATTTTCTGATTGATTTCAAAATCTTTGCTGTCAACACTGAAATCCCAAAATAACTCTGGTTGCCCATTTTGTCATTTGCATATGTAGTGACTTTAAAAAAAATGAGCAGTTGAAGTTGGTCTCCTCTAACAGGGAAACTTTGGCAGCGTGGAGATGTGTCGATACGATCCACTTCAGGACAACACAGGCGAGGTTGTGGCTGTGAAGAAACTCCAGCACAGCACTGCTGAGCACATTCGTGACTTTGAGCGAGAGATCGAGATCCTCAAATCTCTCCAGCACGAGAACATTGTCAAGTACAAAGGCGTATGCTACAGCGCAGGTGTTTTAAGTTGCAGTCCTTCAATTTTTTTTGACTATGTACACTTGAGCTGACTTCACATACTCATTTGAAGTTATTCTCAATGATAAAAAAAAATCTGCATTTGGTGCCTTTCAGGACGAAGAAATCTCCGTCTCATCATGGAATATCTGCCCTTTGGAAGCCTGAGGGATTACCTCATGAAAAACAAGGAGAGGACCGACCACACGAAGCTTGTGCATTACACCTCTCAGATCTGCAAGGTACTAACACCTGAATCATCACAGTTTTTCTTTATGCTTGAAAAATCTCTATTTGTCGCATAAAGCTTGTTGCATAAAACTGCTGCCATGTACATTTACACAACACAGGGTATGGAGTATTTGTCAAGTAAGCGGTATATCCACAGAGACCTGGCAACACGAAATATCCTAGTAGAGAGTGAGCTGAGGGTGAAGATCGGTGATTTTGGTCTCACCAAAGTTCTGCCTCAGGACAAAGAGTACTACATGGTCAAAGAGCCAGGAGAGAGCCCCATATTCTGGTGAGAACTCATTTCTGTGTGATACCTAGCCATATAAAATGAAATTCAGAGCGATGCAGAGTAACATCTCTGCAGTTGTTTTTTCTTTTTTTTTTTTTGGTTTTTTTACACCATCTGTATTTGTTCATGGACTTTTGTTCTATTTTGTTGTCAATGTGATGCTGTAAAGAATGAAGCACATTTCATTTGAGACATAGTAGGGTTTAATGTAACTAATGTATATAATAATGTATAATAATGTAACTGTTGTCTGATATAAGACCTTTTGCCTTGCAGAAAATGTGCATAACTTCAAATGATACTGTCTCTGACATCTGTGCTGTTTTGCTGCTAGCATCCAAAAATAGCAAAAGTTGTGTCAGATGCTTGCATCTTTGAAGAAATGCTTTGTACTTTGTTTTGTTCCTCCTTGTTAAAACTGTAAAAACATTTCTACCTAAGACAAACCCTTTAACATTATTTTAGCTGATGTAATTTCTCCGGTTGGGTAGAAAAGGTGCTGCAGAGAACAAGAGTGCTTTCTGCAACCACAGCAACAGACAACTCTGCTGTCAGTTCATATCGCATGCTGGCTAGCTTTGGTGTTAGCTTTAGCAATGAACAGTCCTGAGGAAGATGCTGTGTTGCACAGAGACACTTGTGGGTCCATGACATTATATAATGTAAATTTGTATAGTGAATTTGGTATAGTAGCAGTTGTAAGACTCAGAAATGAAGGATATTACTGTTGCAATTATGCTGTCGTTTTAAAATCGAAACTGTGTTGGCTTTTCTAGTTTTCAAGTCATCATGTCTTGTAATGGTTGCTTCCTTAGCACACACAGAGAAACCAGAAGGAAAACAAACGGTGACACGTGTGTTTTTTTTGTTTCATAGGTATGCTCCTGAATCTTTAACTGAGAGTAAATTCTCTGTGGCGTCAGACATGTGGAGCTTTGGAGTGGTGCTCTACGAACTCTTTACCCACAGCGACAAGAACTGCAGCCCTCCTGCGGTATGTTACAACACACACTCCACACATCTTCTCTTCAACGAGTTTAGCTTCGTTTAGATCTAAACTATGTGAAGAAATTGATTTTTTTTTTAAACTTGCAACCTTAAAAAAGGCTTGTGTGTATTCAGAAGATACTCTGTGCCTGATACCTCTGATTGATCTGATGCAACAAACCATCAATTCAAGTATATTCCTGCTCTTTGCATTTCTAATTTGTTTTCTAATTAATCTGTCCTTAGATCACACCATATTTGATTTGAAAATATTGTGTAAAATGTCGGCTCACTGGCTCAGCAATATGAACTCAGCAGCCAGTACTTTGTGGTATTCAAGGCCGAGTTTCAAGGTGTAAGAGATCTATCACCATGTTGTGCCACTTCTCAGACGTCTTGCTGTAGGTTTGATATCAAAAATGTTTTTTGTTCGCAGGGACAGTAAAGAATGGTTTTATTATTTGTTCCCTTAATGTGAAAAAGTCACTTTTTTCAACACAGAAGGTTAATCTAATGAGATGACTTAAGCTAATGTAGGAAATATGGAATATACCTTCTGAGTCGCCATGTTGTGCCAACACAACATGGCGACTCAGAGGAAACAAGGAAACACATGAAGTCTATGATCAGTCATTACCAGTCACGCCCTTCACTGGAAGTGAAAAAAGCAAAAATAGCAATGAAAAAATACAGGAAGCTATAAAATCAGCAACTGAGCCATGACCTAGTTTATTTAGAACCAATAATGCAGTTTAACTCACACATATAAATATATTGACATATTAATTACATCTGCCAAGAAGGTTGTTCTGATCATCATTTGAGCAGCATGTCTCAGAAAGTAAGAACAGATCTGGTGACATTTTGTAGAATTTATTAGATTTTGAGGCCAAATTGCATAATCTGATTTTTTACACATCTAATTTCAAGCTAATGAGAGCAAAGGTCGGACTTTTTATTGGCAAAAAAGTGAAATCAGAAGATTGTTCAGCCTTGATGAAGCATACCTTCGGGTTTTACATGCTTAGCCTGAAGGAGAACCTGACTGCCTGAAGTGATGGTGTAAAAACTCTGTGCAGTGCCTGTTTAGTTTTGGAAGCCTTTTTTTGTGATCTGTGAGAATCTCCTTTTTCTTCCTAAATAAAAAAAAAAAATCTGTCCTGCTCTTGGCTATTTCTCATCTTTCACCTGACTGTCTTTACTCCCTCTGGCTCTCCCTCTCAGGTTTTCATGGCCATGATGGGAAATGACAAGCAGGGACAGCTGATCGTCTACCATCTCATTGATCTCCTCAAATCAGGCAGCCGGCTGCCTCAACCCCTGGAGTGTCCTGCTGAGGTAGAGGAGCAGACCAGACCTTTTGATTTTGGTTACGGTCAGGTTATCATCAGCAGAAACTCATTTGACCTGAGTTCAAACTGCAGCGAGCAGTATTCCATGTAGATGAAACAGGAATTAGAAATGTTTGATCTGGAACCTGTTTCACTTACACTCTCTAAAACTGCACCCTGCCTTTTTTTTTTTTTTTTTTTTTTTTGCCAGCAATTCTTAGTTTCAAACATGTCTGTCGCTGTCATCTCAAGTACCTGACATGTCATTAATTACTTGTCGCCTCATGTCGGTTTGGTTATAAATGTTTCCATGGTGATTTTACACCGTCAGATTCTTTCAGAAACCAATGTTGTTTTCCTGCTCTGCTTCTCAGATCCACGAAATCATGCAGGAGTGTTGGGACAATGACCCCAGCTTGCGTCCATCTTTCAAGGAGCTGGCCCTGCGCATTGACCTGTTCAGAGACAGCAAGGAGTTTTAAAGAGAAAAACACCCAAAGTGCCCTGCTTCTTTTCACTCTTTACGCTCATTAATGCCCTGCACTTGGCTGCAATGTTGGTACCCTGTTTGTGACAAAGGGATAAAGGCTAAAACACGTTCTTCTGCTGCTGTGGTCCTCGGGGCAACTGGAACAGTGGTGGATTGAATCAAGGACTAACTCAACAATTACCACCAAGATGCCTTTAAGCAAGGCACTCAGCCCCCATTTTCTGTAGCAGAGCTGCTTAGTGGCCAACAGTAGATGATGGTGGTTTGGGTTCGTCAAACTATGTGATTGTGATGCTGAAAGAGCGTGTATGTTTGGTCAAACTTCCTGGATAGGGTTTTCAAAACAAGACTTCAAGAGTTTATGGAGAACCTGAATAGTCTGTTGCCAAGCCTGAAGCTAGAGATCGTGTCAAACAATCTGAGAGAGAGAGAGAGAGAGAGAGTTGTGTCCATATGAACAGCTAGCAGGGCTAGCCATTGCTATCGCCTTTTCCCTTCCCTAAAACGAAATGTACTTGTACTCCAGAGTGTTTTCTGTGTATGTGGATGTTCGTGTTTCTGTACATATGTCCAAAAAATTTTATAATTTTATAAAATGAAAACATAGTAAAAACTATATTTGAACTGCCAGGAAAGCATCAGTTGTAAATTAAGTACATACAAAGGTGATTTAAAATTCCAGTATTATGTTTTTTGTATTGACAGTGTGAAAATTAAAAAATCAGTTTAATGGAACAGGTCTACAGCTTTATCTGTCGAGCAAACGCTTGTTGTTCAAGGCTTTGAAACGGCTTTTTTCCTACAGTCTACATTTATGTGTTATTGAAAACACTGCACATTGTCGATGCTGAGACAGGCATTAAAGGTCCCAGATACTTCAAAAGACATTAAGACAAAACGTCCTAGAGAACTGTGCATTACAGTTTTTAAGAACTGTGGTTTGTCTTTTTTTTTTTTCCTTCTTACGCCTCCCCCTGACATATTTGACCCAAATATCACAGTTGTTTCACTGTGAAAGGCCAGTGGGCAGAGTTCAACCTGTCATGTGTCACAGCCAGGATCTTTTGGGGCCCTGTACAAAACACCAAAAGAGCATACGACACCGCCTGTCTTGCAAGACATCTTTTATGCCCTGTTCTATGTCTTATGAAGTACACTGGAGCCTGAAGTATTAATTGAATCAAGTGTTAATTGAATCAAGACTAATCAGTTAAATAATCTTTATGACTGAAGCTCCTGCCAGCCTTATTTCTAAATCACTAATATCTTTTCTTCATCATTTTCATCTAAAATGTAGGTCAGCTGGGCCTGCTCAGCCTTTTTATAGGTGTCACAAGCATGGTTTGATATGGTAATTGCATCATGAAGTACACTGTCCAACTGAAAAGCATCTGCACTCATTTATTCTAATTTTAATTTAATTTGTCACCCATCAGCTTGCATATAGCTCTCACAGATGGCTAGTCCTGTTTACCAAAATCATGAATCAATTATTAGTAATTTTAACAAAATTTTAATTAATTAAATTAATTTTAATTTAATAATTTAATTTAATTAATAATTTAAATGTATAGTAGGTATACATGTCTAGTGTGCGCGCGCATGTAAACCTTCCGCGTTCCCGCTGGTGGGCGTGGTTTCCATACAGCACACGTGGTCCGGTGCTGCTCAGGTCCTCGGTGAAAACGTTTCCAGCCGCCGGTAAGTGAAGCACACAAGACGCCCGACAAGTGCATAAATCACCTCTCGGTGGAGAAAAGTTGTCGAGATGTCGCAGACGACACGCGTGGGACTATAGCTGAAAACCATAGGTAAGCAAAAAGGACTTCTTATGTTTTTACGTTTTATGGTTTTCTTAACGCGTAATATTTTTTTTTTTTTTTTTTNTTTTTTTTTTTTTTTTTTGTAATTTGAGGTTTCTCAAAGCTGGCAGCACATGTTCTGTTTGCGCTCAAAAATTAAATGGATGGATGAGCACAAGGGCAACAGTCATAAAATATGAAACAAAAAGAAATTAACAGCAGCAAAAACGGAAAGAAACGCATTAACCTCTACATTTACTCAAAAGTACAATTTTCTACAATGAGACTCTTAACTTACCAGATTAATGAAACGTACCCTAATTCCATTGAGAATCTGGTTAAAATGTTTTTCTCATGTCATCTTCATCCAATATTGATCAGATTTTTTTTTTTTTTACTTGGCAAACATCATGATCATCATGTCATAATGTCAACATCATATCAATAGCATCATGCTGTAGGCTACACTTTGCTTAGTTCTATTTTTATTCCAAAACATTTGTTTGTTTTGCTGTAAAATGTGACGCAATATTTAGTTTTTTTACTAGTAAAAACTACACAGAATTATAATAACTCCATACAGTGATTGCATCAGTATCAAAGAAGGGCATGGCAGCATCCTTCAGAATGAATTATTTTTTTAAATACGTTTTACTGATTTTACTTTATTGAAATAAAGTTTTGAATGCTGATCTTTGAATTGATTATTTTCTATGATTATATTCTACTTCTAGTTTAATAAATGATTCTATACCAACAGTCTACATTAATGTAGATCTGGGGTTACAGTATAATGTATTTCTGTTTTTTAATATTTTTGAATTTTTTTTTTAACAAAGATAGCACATCACACAAAACACTTAAATCCAGTATAATTTATTTCTATAGGAATAACAACCAAAGATACAAATGTAATCTTGTTCAAAAACGAGCACACACTAGGTCATTATTCCACTGATATTTTCCACAGCTTGTGGTGTGTGTGTTGCATGATAATTTTCATAACCTTTGCATCCCAGTGAGGTTTATTGCCTAACTTCTTTCAGTCCAGGCTGAAGAGCAACTGGAGATGAAGTGGAGGAGAACTGGACCTCCTGATGGGGGGTACGGCTGGATCGTGGTCACATCAGCCTTCTTGGTCATGGGTCTTACTGCTGCTGTCCTCAAGAATTTTGGCTTCTTCTTCCTGGATATTCAGAGCCACTTTGGCGTCCTCACCAGTACGACCTCCTGGGTCAACTCCACCACCATTGCCATGTTGCACATCAGAGGTGAGAACCTAAAAAGCTCTTAGTTGTTCTGAAATCCGTCTGCTCTTTTTCTACTGCTGTTTTCTTTTCTCTTCAGCTCCAGTGGCCAGTGTGCTTGCCTCACGCTTTTCTCACAGAGCGGTCATTGTGCTCGGAGGCCTGCTCGCTGCCTTAGGAATGGTGCTGGCATCTCTGGACCTCGATCTGCCCTGGCTGTATGTCGGCATGGGGCTGCTGCAAGGTAGCACCCACAGGGCAAGTCCACGATTACAATTTTTTGACTTTGCACCGATGATTAGGACAGTCACAGCTGTAGATTGCTGCTTTTCCCTTCCAATTTACAACTGTAAGCATTTCCAGGCTCTTTAAAGACTCTTCTGCTAAAACATAAAAGTGTTTTTTTTAACCTATTTTCACAAAATGCCGTTATTTTCCACAAACTGAACCAAACAAAGATGGTAAACAGACATGACAAACAAAACACATGAATACCTAAGCCAAGCCCCAAAAATCCTCCAATTAAACATTTTTTTCATATATAAAGCAGACTTTTACTATCATTACCTTGAAATCAGATGTCTAAAAAATGATTTATCATGTAAATTTATTCATATTGTGGACATCATCTGCTGGATCAATATCCATAACTGTGGATAACATGTCAAAACTGTCTTATGCTGCTGAATCAGCATCATTTTAGCCACACATTGGTAGAAGCTTTATTTGTTCATATACAAAGACTCATAAATGTAACTCTTGTCCAAGCATATATTTTAATCCTGGATCTGGACCAATATTTGGATCTGGGCTAAACTGCATCTATTGATAGTCCATCATAGGACACACGTCTGAAATTTTCCATTAAGATTTGTGTTTTCATTTTTGACACATAGGCAAAAATGTCAACAAATACCCTATCTTGTAATATTAAAGAAAGTTTTTTTTATTTATTTATTTATTTATTTTTATTTTTTAAGTTCTGTATCCAGATCTGGATCTGCTTCAAAAATCAGTTATCTCTTCCTTGACCCACGTTCCACCTATCTGCAAACATTCATTGAGATCTGTCTTTGAGAAATCCTGCTGACAAATGGGTGAAAAACCTGACTTGGTAGGGATAATTAAAATATATATATAAATTTAGATTGGGCTTAGATACATGAAGCTAATGAGAACACTCGGGCTCCATTTACACCTTTAACCATTAGCACATAATCTCATTATTCCAGATATGTTTTCCAATATGTTTGATCTTTTTATTTGGATACTGAGCTCACGTTAATGCAAGTTGTAAATACTCACAGAACACATGATGATGCCATGTGATCGGATCCATTCACAACTAGCCACTTAGAAACGATGATGATGATGATGACGACGACGATGCTGTTTGAATCTGAATGTATTAGTGTCAAGTCATTTGTTCTTCATGAACTGAACTCTCAACTTATTTGAACAATTCTCAATTTATAATTATTTCATTTTTATTTGATGGACATGATCAGACTGTAAGTCATGTTTTTAAGCTGCTGGCCTGAGGGGCTGAAAAGTTTGATTGGATGAACTTTGGTAAAGTTTTCACATTGGAAATGGAGCCCCTGTGCTGCAGGCCGAGGGCCAATCACATGACTGACATTTCCAAAAGACCCTGTGCCGAACCCGACATGTTGCATGTGTTAGGAAGGCTCAATCTTAGGCGTCTAAAGTGTCCATCTTGTATTTTCAGGAACAGGCATTTCCTTTGCATGGATCCCTGCAAACAGCATGGTGAGCCATTACTTTGCACGATGGCGTCCCATCACCTACGGGATCGCCAGCTCAGGTGAGTGTGTCTTTGCCATAATGTTCAGCCCCTTCTTCCAGTGGCTCATTGATACCTACACCTGGCGGGGGGGCCTTGCTCATCATCGGAGGCCTGCAGCTCAACCTGTGTGTCTGCGGCGCTCTCATGAGACCTCTCGAGGAAACCAAAGACATCTCAGACGCCAGCACTGTCGTGGTCCCACCTAAGAAGAAGCCGGTCTTCCACTGCACCTTTACAACAAAACCAGAACTTCTCCTATATATCCTGTTTGTCGTCTTTGCAGCAGCAGGATTTTTCATCCCGCCTCTCTTTCTGGTGCCCTTCGCCAACAGCTTGGGCATGGATAAGTACTGGCCGGCCTCCATCCTTTCTGTCCTGGCGATGGCTGACCTGGTGGGGCGGCTGAGCTGTGGTTGGCTGGCCAACATGAGGCTGATGAGGAACCTGCAGCTGCTCACCATGATGGTGACTATGCTCGGGGTGGTGCTCCTTCTGCTGCCCGTCAGCCACAACTACCTGGCCATGCTGGTCTTCTGCTCGCTCTACGGCTTGCTGTTTGGGGGGGTAGTGGCCATCCACGTCATCACCATCGTGGACATCATAGGCTTGGAGGGGTTCGACAGCGGCCTGGGCCTCTTCATGCTTTTTAGGAGCATCGGCGGCTTTGTTGGTCCTCCTGCTGCTGGTGAGAAACTTGCATTTGGATTAGCGTGGAAACGATCGGTCGAATAATTGGATTAGTTGATAATTGAAACTTAATGAGCAGCATTGTGTAGGATTTAAGGTTTTCATTCCATTTAAAAAAAAAAAATATTAACACCACAAATGAGTGAACAGACAGTAATTACAAGGTGATGATCAGTGATTAGATAAGATAGCTACCAATTACATACATTATGATGGGGATAATAGTTAAATAATAAGGTAAGATGTGATGTTACTAGTAAGAGAGAAGAAAGAAAGAGAAGAAACGGAAATGACATGAGAGAAAAAAAAGGAAAAAAGGCTTATAAAAAAAAGGCTTATAATGCAAAATCATTCCATGAAAGAACATTGATCATGAGCTCATTTCTTCATCACCCTGCATGCTGACTTCTTGTTTGTTTGGTGCAGGCTGGCTGGTGGATCACATGGACGACTACAGCGCTGCGTTCTACCTGTCAGGCCTCTGCCTCGTCTCCTCAGCAGCGTTTGTCATCCTGGTTGACTGCCTGGTTGAGAGGAGAAAAGCCACCGAGGAACCCTCGGACCCTGAAGTTCATCAGTCCATCAACCAACAGGAGGAGGGGGAGGGAGGAAACGTCAAGTAAGACCTGGTTACTGAAGAGAACTTATGGGCTTGATAAAGCCAAAATCTGGAGAGTCGGATAGACGAGATGTTTTGTTCAGTGTGATGCAGGTTAGATGATTTACACGTTGACTTTAATGTTGACTTTTGAATGGTGAATACACCATGACAGGCCATTTTTTAACCATTATGTTATTTTAATTAGTAAGCAACAATTCTGCAATCTTGTTGCTTAATCTCTGATTAAGCAACTAGTCGTGTTGTGTGTGTGTGTCATTACAGATAGTGTCACGACAGATAAAGTAGTTTTTTTTTTTTTTTTNTTTTTTTTTTTTTTTTTAATCATTCAGAGAAATGACCCCACAGTTCAGACTATGGTGTTGGACATGATGCTACTTGTAAATTGTTCAACTTTAGGTTCTGCTCAGACTCTAAATGAGAAAAGTACAATATCAAAATGTTCCATCTCAGGTATTTTCAGGAAAAAGTTATTTGTCTTTTACGTTTTGGATCATATACCACATCTCATTTAGCTTCCTGTCCAACATATTCTGTGTACTGTATGTCACATGTCCACATACATGTCAAAGGCTTCTCTTAGAACTGCTGAAATCAGACTTTGTTGTGTTGTCAGCAGGAACCAAAGCTTTTCTAACTTGCTCTTAAAGAGAATTCTGTCACTCACAATGTAGCAGAATTATGACTTAAAATATTAAGATTATCCATTCAAACCATTTTTCTTACACAGTGGAAGCTGAAGAAACACTTAACATCAGCATGGGGTCAGTGGCATCAGGGGGTTTCTGCACCTTTCTTTTTAATGTAACATGACATTCTGTCTTTTAAAGTTATCAACATGTCTAGATTTTTTTTTTTTTGCGTCACCAGCAGCAATTAAAATGCACCATTTTATATAATAAATTATTGCACGGTTGGTTTTAAACGCATGACTTCCATGTTTTTCTTGTTCCTGGAGCTGGCAGGTATGTCTAGGTTTATTTTTAGAGTTTTACAGCCAAACAGATCTTTAAACAGCATGCTTGAGCTTCTCGGCCATTGCAGCATGAAACTGATAGCAGGGTATTTGTGCTAACTGGGTTATGTGCTGTACATATCTTTAAAGGACCATACTACCCATTCTGCATGTTTGAGCCTAATATATTTAATTTTCATACATGCATGCTTAACTATTAGCAGGCAAAACATTGATTTATAAGATGGGTGTAGCACTTGAATCTTTGATTTAGAAAGACTAAGCGATGTAAAATAACAGGAAAACTGCAATACGGTTTTATACTTTGGGAAATGATTGTTGATAACCTTACATGTATGAAAATTGAATATATTAGGCTCAAACATGTAAAATGGGTGGTATGGTCCTTNTTACATGTATGAAAATTGAATATATTAGGCTCAAACATGTAAAATGGGTGGTATGGTCCTTTAAATTGCTGTTATGTAATCGCTAACACTCAGTTTGTCCTGGTTAATACTTGGTATTTTATACTAGGCCAGTAAGTCAGAAGGCTTTCATGATTTGGAATACTATTGGACAGTTCTTGGAACACATACTGCAGAGGCCATTTAGAAGAGCATTCATTAGAGTGCATACCTCCACCAAGGCCAGATCAGCATCAAAGTACTCTTATTCAGTGTCTGTCATTGGATAAATGTGTGACAGTTTTCATTTATGTTGGTACATCACTTTCAAAGAAATTAGCAAATAAAATGTATCAAAACACTGATATCTTGTAATAAGAAATCATTTAAAAAATATTCCTGGATCTGCTTCTGGATCCAGATCCACGCCAAAATTTAAAGCATTTTTCCCTGGGACATGCTCCGCCCTTTCAGCAAGTTTCAAAAAAATCTGTTCAGACATTTGAGTAATCCTGCTAACAAATATCAGATGTGGGTGAAACATAACCTTGGCACTTTTTAAAAACTGCTCCACATATTGAATTTGCTCTATCAGTGGGACAAACTGCTGACAAAAGCCTTGAGTTTAGACTGAATTTGACTCATCACCACTAAAAGGCAGTGTTGCCTAAAATCCTATGATTTAAACATTTAAACAGAGACTTAAAGACAAAAATGTTTAATACTGATTTTTTTTTTTTTTTTTTTTAAACAGACAATTTAAAGATTAGAAAACAGTTCATCATCAAATTAAGACTAGACTCATCTATTACGCTGACAAATATCACAACACATTAAAACATTCACACAATAGATGCAAATATTAACAAAAGCCTATGAGGAAAGTCGACGTCTATGTTTTGTCAGTCCATTCTGGTATATTGAAAAGAAAAAGAATGGGAACGTGAAGGCATCTATTTTATACAACAGAACATAGGCAGGAGGTCAAAAATTTAATAATGGTGAGGTTTGGGGGTTTTCAGAGGTGCATTGATGCGGTTCATATTACAGAGTGGCCGTGGTTTTAAAGGGTGCACCTGTTTGGATAAGGTACACCTTTGGTCCAATGGAATAGTTCAAAAAAAGGGAAACACTCCTTTAAAAGTGTGAATTCAGACACTGAGCATCTATGAGGAGGCTCTGTTCTCCTCGTACGGAGAGTCGTAGACCTCCATAGGGGGACAGGTGCACACCAGATTCTGGTCGCCGTAGATGTCGTCGATCCTGGAGATGCTCGGCCAGAATTTGGTCTCGGGCCTTATGAAGGGCTGCAAGTGAGAAAGGTAGGATTAGTGTGAGAACGAAAATCCGAATGAAGAAACGGGTGAATTTTACAGAGTTCACGAGTGAGTGGTCTTTCTGTTTCGTCTATCTTCATTGTCTTTGTGAGTATTAGCAGTTTTATCAGTAAAATTATTTAATAAGCCAAATCAGTAGGGGGCAACAGAGTTTACCTGGATTCCTCTCAGTATTTTACTCTGTGAAAACTGTGTATGTACAGCCTCCCTAAAAGCAGACTTTACAATGCATTTCATTACAAGGCACAAAACAGGTTATAGCAAAATACATCAGAAGTGGTTAAAAACATTAAACACAAAAACCAGAATCTAAGTCTAAGATCCTGAAACAAAACGTTCCAAACTGTCCAAAAAGAGAAACAAAATTGCAGTTTCCTGTTTTAAAAATCAGGTGATCTGACTCATGCAATCAGTCCGGGCAAAAGCCCAATGAGTACTAACTAAATACATCTTTTTGAGCACTTAAGTAATTTTAGATACTTGTACTTTTGAGTATTTCAATTTGGGAAAAGTTTCACTACATTCAGAGGTAAATATTGTTACATTTATCTGATGGCTATACTTAATAGTTACTTTACAAAGTGTGCCTTTACATTCAACATGACAAACTCCTTAATTCCATATTTCTTTGTCATTTATTCTTTGCTTTACCCTTTGTCCTTCTTTTCCTTTATTTCCTTTCTTCCACTGATTTCAAAGTATAACAATCCCAAATAGAAATTTACTTTGTCTTAGGTTAACATTTTGAATGCAGACCTTTTAATGAGGTATTTTTCAATTATGGCATTACTGCTACCTACTCTGACATGGTAACGGATTTAAGTCCTTCTAGCCGTTCTGGCGTGACCGCATGATAAAAGTCACATTCTCTTTCATCAGGAACCTTGGTAGGATAGACAGATCAGGTTAGCATGAAGATCACATGCTGCAGCTCAGCTCACTGACGACTCGACAAACCTCTATTTCTATCTATTTCTATCCCGTTCTCTTTTATCCTTGCTGTCCCATAGCTAAAACCTCCTGTAAAATATTTGTGGAGAGGTAAGTGGATTAAGTTGTTGATCAACTTTAACTTTAATTTTCTGCTTTTCAAAAATAACTTTCAACACAAATGGAACTTCCCTGCCTCATATCTACTCGAATGGTTTAAGTGGATGCAAGCAGAGCTACATGACTTCATCTACTAAAAATAAAACATTACGATCTGTATGTTGTATTTTTACTTTGTCAATTGTAGGACTTCATCACTGGGTGGGAGCTGTTCCAAAGACTAAACAGAACTGACAGCAATCTAATGCTGCCGTTTTTACTTTGCACCACTAGGGGTCAGTAAAGATTACAGATTGCTTAGTGCACCACTGAAGAAAAAGTTATTTCAGCATGGAGGATAAAATCAGGTGAGGACACTCACCAAGGGGAAAGCAGCGCACTCCCTGGTGTACGGTCTGTCCCAGGTGGAGGAGGTAATGCAAGCTAGAGAGTGAGGGGCCATCTGTGCACGCACACACACACACACATCAAAGGGAAGCACTGTTGTTGTAATGCATTTTTCATTATAACACAAACAGACAACTGAAGGCAATAGTGTACCTTGAGCGGGTTGACACGGGAGTCCATCCTCCCCTCCTCGATGTCTGCGATCTCCTGTCGGATACCCAGCAGGGCGTCACAGAATCGGTCCTGCTCGGCCTTATCTTCTGACTCGGTGGGCTCAATCATGAGGGTTCCAGCCACAGGCCATGACATGGTGGGTGCATGAAAACCTGGACATCAGCACAAAAACACACACAAAAAAAACAAAACAAAAAAGGATCAGAATCATTTTTATATTAAAAAAAGTGAAGATCCTCAATATTAAAACGAAGTCTGAGCGATAACTTTGTATGTTTTTATTAGACTGATAGTCTTATTGTAGTTTAGCTGCGTATGTTCTCAATTGAAGTTTAATATATTAGATGTATTCGTTGTTCATTTAGTTTGTGTAATTTAATTTCCAGTTTGGTTTACTGTTAAATTCAGTTATGTTCACTGTTACTGTCTTCTTTGATCACAAAATTTGACTGTAAAATATCCAGCCTCTAATTCCATCTTCAAAACTCTTTAACTACCAAATTTGAGGGATCCTAAAATGATTGTGTTAAAGAAAAAAAATAAACTGATACTCTCAAATATTGATATTGGTCTGAAAAAAAAAAAAAAAAAAAAAATCAGATCAGTCAGACTAATGAAAATTGAAGCACTCTTGGTTTAGTGTGAAGGCATTTCCACCAAAGGAAGCATGTAAATATTCATCTTACCGTAGTCCTGCAGCCTCTTGGCCACATCAACAGCCTCGATGTTTGCAGTCTTCTTGAATGGCCTCACGTCCAGAATGAATTCGTGGGCCACAAAACCTGTCCAGATCCACAAAGCAAAACCAACATGACACAAGCTAAAAACAACATGGCCTAGAAACTTTAACATCCACGTGGAATTCTTTATCAACTGCTTGCAGATTCTGAGAGGTTTTATGAGTACGTCAACATAGTGATCGACAGAAAGCTTTCAGTGCTGCACCTTTCTTGCCCTTGAAAAGGATCTTGTATGGGCCCTCCAGCCTCTTAGCCATGTAGTTGGCGTTGAGGATGGCCACCTCTGTTGCGTGACGCAGACCCCTGGATCCCATCATCTAAAGAAAACCACAAACCAGTATTTTTCAGATTTTGCACTGAATTTTGTTTTTTTTTGACGAAAACAAACTTCAATAATTTTAGCGCTGAGTTGTATTTACATTTATGGTTGTCTGATGGCTTTGAGTGAAATCAACAAATCAATCCTTTTCTTTGAGGATTCTAAACTACTATCACGTTAAACATGTCACAAAGGGCTCGAGACTGAAGTTTGAGAGACAGACTACCACAAGACAATTAATGCCCCTGATTATCTCTGCTGACTTTGATGTAAGCCCAGGAGATCGGTAGGATGGCGCTGGACCCCCAGGGAGCAGCGCTGATGGTGCCCAGCGAACTGCTGATGTTGACTGAGTGCATGGGGACAACCGGGTGGCTCGGCAGGAATGGAGCAAGGTGAGCCTTCCTGATGAAGAGTGTATGAATTTCATGAAAACATCAGTCTAAATGTTATCACAATGACTGAGTTGACTGGCTTCAACTCAAAATATAACGAGCCATTAGTTGCATTAATGCTTCAAATTAAGATTGTTCAATGCATCTTTTTGCAGAAAGGATGACAGAATCAGTTTGCTCTGGCCTCAGCAATATTCAGTTTGAAATACGACTCCCTCCTCTGGCAGAAATAAAAGCTGCAACTGCCCACTGTCACCTGTTACTTTTTTTTTTTTTTNTTTTTTTTTTTTTTAACTCCAGTCTTTGACTGTTTAAAAACAGTCTGACAGGTTATGTTAAGCATGAAGCATTATCACAAACCATATTACAATGTTTCATATCAAACTAATACTTGCTCTTGAACTGAATCGTGCAAAGACAGAAGCTAATCTGTCCACACCTTAAATGAACTAATTTCAGCGATGTTTCAACCGTTTTTCACTTGATTTCATTTACTGTCTGAACTCTGATGCAAATGTTTGGAGCTTAAAGGACCATACTGACCATTTTGCATGTATGAGCCTAATATATTCAATTTTCATACATGCAACATTACTGACAATCATTTCCCAAAACATACTACTGGAATGGTGAAAAATGTTTTTCCTACCTTCCAGACTGCCATTGGTATGCTATTAAAATCAACTTGATACTTGAAACATTCTTGGGATAGGTAATCCATCATCGTAAACGAGACGTGTGTATTCAGGTCTTTTTTTTTTTTTTTTTNTTGAATGTATGTCTCCACCAGGTAATATAGTCCCAAAAGAAGACCTGCATTTATCAAAAAATTTAAACGATCATGACTTCATAAGGCTGCATGACTATTAGCAGGTGAAACATGGATTTTTAAGGTGGGTGTATCACTTGAATATTTGATTTTGAAAGATTAAGAGATTTTGCAAAATATCAGCAAAGCTGAAATACAGTTTTATCCTTTGGGAAATGGTTGTCAGTAACGTAACATATATAAAAATTGAATATGTTAGGCTCAAATGTGCAAAATGCATGATATGGTCCTTTAACCTGCACAAACAAACCATTTTCACATAGATGAGTCTGGAATGAGTTATATTATATCTACATTCTTGCTTACACTCCGATCGGTCCCATGCCTGGTCCTCCTCCACCATGAGGGATGCAGAAGGTCTTGTGTAGGTTGAGGTGGGATACGTCTGATCCGTAATCTCCAGGACGACATAGACCCACCTGGAAGGAAGGAAAGAAAACAAACTTCCTGTCTGAAGGCCACAACAGCTTGTGAATCACTACATTCACCATCAAGCAATAATGATGTGGACAGAGAACAACCAAACCATTAGTAGATGTAACTAACTAAGCCAAAAGTCAAAAGCATAGAATCTGTGTTAAATATCTTTGATCAGTAACTCAAACTTCTGGATGAATTTATTCATTAAAATGTACTTTTTTGTAATAACCAGCAGTAATTTTAGTTGATTGCCTTTTAATTTGACTCGCCTGATTAATTCAAGTATTCCAGAGTCATGTGACTGGATATTATCAGTAGAACAGGGACTTTCTGAGAAAAGAGTTTGCATCTTGAAGTCAGGGGGGCAGGGTGGGTATGTCTGCCTGGGATTGGTGGAGGCAATGCTGGCGTGAAACTCACTGTCGACATATTACAGAGATCAAAGTTCATCACTACCTGATAACACACACCTATAAACCTTTTATCCTATTAGCCTTCACTTTGACAAGGAATTTAAGTTTTAAAAACTACCTTTATTTGCTACAAATTATACTTAGAGGTTTGACATCTGACCAGAAACACCAGCTGCTGCTCTTTGACATGTTACACTGTTGTTTCTTCTCTCACCTGTGCGTTCATATTGGCGCCGTCCAGGTAAACCTGACCGCCATTCTGGTGAATGAGTTCACATACATCTCTGATATGTTCTTCAAACACGCCAAAGGTGGAGGGGTAGGTGATCATCATGGCTGCCAGACTCGCTTTGTGTTTATCCACCTAAAAGAAAAGGCAGATTTTAGTAAATAACATCATAATCATTAGCAAAATTACTTTATGGAGGACTTGTTATGCACAAGGTCAGACCTACTGTTCTGAGGAACATCAACACCCGTAACATTTAAACTATGTTATTATAAATAACTGCTATTACTTTAATAATTTCTTCTCCAGGTTTCAGTTCAATCATTAATACTTGAATAGTCATTCATGGTCATTTAAGATCTTAAACCACAGCCATAAACCTATTAAACATGAACTGTAGCACAGAATTATGGGAAAAAATTTCACTTTTAAAAATTTCAGTTTTATTCCAATATTTCACAAATCTAAGAACTTTAGCTGTCAGCAACACACACATATATACATATATATATAGATATATATATCTATATATATATAGATATATATATATAAAATTATTATTATTATTATTATTATTTTATTTTTTTTTTTTTTTANTTTTTTTACAGGCGAGTGATTCTGTTTTATACATAGAATCAGTTCATGTGGTAGCTCACAAAAAAGGCAGTTGGATCTTTGAGTTAAACTGATTCTCAATCAATATTAACCTGGATATTGGGGCACAAGGGATGATAGATAAGTTCTGAGCCTAGCATAGAAAGGACTAACTCAGATACATTGAAGTTATTTATTCTCCTTCCAATTTGATTCATTTCTACCAATGAAGGTCTGTCCAAAAATCTTCCACAGCTGATATGACATCATAATCTGAGGTCAAACAGGTTCAAGCTCAAGCCTTTTTAAGGTTTGGAAGACGTTTGGGAAATGAGGGGCCAAATCAGGTGAGTAGTAAGTAAAATTTATTTATATAGCACCTTCATAATGGTTACAAAATGCTTTACAATTTAAAACAGAAAAATTGCAAAAAAAAAAAAAAAAAAAAATTATTACAAGGCCATAAAACCAGTAGGGTGGATGCTGAAGTAGTTCAAAGCCATAATCATGTGTCGCAGCCATGGCAACAGCTCACTGATTCTCCATCTTGTACAAGTCACAGATCCTTAGTTACCTCAATAACTTCCAAGGAATAATATTACATCCCCAAAAATATTCCAGGTTTTTGCTCACTTTTTTTTGATGTGTCAGGCTCAAGAATCAACAAATAATTTGGGTCTTACCAGAGCCTTAAGGTGTGCCAGGTCGATATTGCCGTCCTTGTCCACTTCCACCACCTGCACCTTCATTCCAGCCATCTGAGCGCTGGCTGGGTTGGTGCCATGGGCTGACTTGGGGATCAGACAGACCTGAAAGAGAGACAAATATTGGTATGTCAGGCCATTTGAGTATCAACTCGTGGCGTGCTTATAGCCTTGATACAAACTGTGGTTTTATACACTGTAAGTAAAACGTAATTTTAAACAGACATCTTCCATGTGGTATTCCAATGACTACAAAACACTTTCAGGCGGCTATGATGCCACAGCGAATTCTATTTACTCAAGAGTAGCAGAGCAGAATTTACAGAGTATTCTCCCCAAAATGTTCAGTTGGCATACTTACAAAATGTTGGCATACATACAAAATGGCATCTCTATCATAGAAAACAAGGAAAATCCACATCTTGAATTCACATGCTCATGTGATTCACGTGTGAGCGACAGCCATCAATTATAGAATGGAAGCAGGAGCAAGCCACTGAGAAACATCCCAGCCAAAAGGGGCTCGAAAAAGTCATTACTACAGAGACTGCAACCTTAAGAAGTCTTCATTTCCATTAGAAATGTAGCTTCGTTTACATGCACTGCTGGTCAAACTGTACATGGGGTTTATTCTTTAAGGTTCACTCTGAATCCACTGAACACAATGTGTTTTTGTGCACTTAGCCACTGCTTTTACTGGATTAAAGACTGATTTTTGCATCTACATTTTGTCTCCTCCTTCCCTTTTACAGATTTAACAAGCTGTCAGTGTAGAGGTGTTATTATAATTTATGTCCATTAGTAATTTCAAAAGTCTAATGACTCCGCTTCACACAAAACATTCCCTAAATCTTGACACAGTAGTCAACTATTTTTTTTTTCTTTTTAACTGTTACATGAGATAAAAGGTTGTTATACTGTAGAATAAATCACATCCATACATGCAAAGAGCTTTGCTCAGACCATGATCAGGCTTCATCTACTGTCACCCTTTTTGTTCCAGCCAACACCCACTGCTGACACCAATATGTAACCTGCCTGTAGGTCACTAATTGATTTTATCCCTTATTAGGGTGACACTTCTGGCATTTTGCAACTTAGTCACACACGCAAACTGGGGAAGGTGGACCTGTGGGTTGGGTAACACTGACAAATAACTGACCGGGAAAACAGTGCTCAGCCTGTCTGTCTGTTCTCAAAGTCTTAAACCCACCAAATATGGACACTTGAAAGCAGGTAACTTGTGCTAGGATCACAGTGTTTCCAGCCTCTTGTCTGCACAAACAGTTGGCAGTTTGGACCTTGACTTAAGGGATCATTCCACTATCTAAGATGTACTTATGAGGGAGCCATTAAAAAACAAAGGCCAAACTACAGTTCGGGAAAAAAGCTGAGTCAGCCGATATTTAATCTAAAGGGGCTGTCTTATCTTGCCTCCTCCTCATGCTATTGCTAATCAGGATACTGAAGGGATTTCTACCCAGGATCCCTGAGACATATTAATCTGTGATGTCAGAGTGGCCTGTTAACTGTTAATGCAACAATAAAACACCCTCAGGCTGATATGACTTACACTGTTATTTCAGTGCCAACAGTCTTCATTAACCTCTATCAGCGGGCATTCAGCCAACATGATCAAGCAAATCAACTACTGGTAATAAATCATCCTTTAACTTTGATGATAAAGATAGAACAAGACACTAAGAATAGAGAAATTATAACACTTTGATGTTTTCAGCTGAGGTGGCTTTAATTGGACACTGCGGCTGATTTGTCAAAATACGGCACTTAATATCTGTCTTATGCCCATTGTTTGACAGATTTTAATGCAAATATTCAAGATTGTTAAGTTTAGTTTACTATAAATTATTGCTTGGAGTGCATCTGCAGACTCAAGCCACAGCTGCAATCATTGCAAACTGTAGCAGGTCAGACAATTAGCTAAAAGCCAACATTTGGTCACCTAGCTGTTTGAGGAGAGGGAATCTTGAATTGCCTCTCCGTACATAAGGGTTTTTTGTTTTTGTTTTTTTAGGGAGTTTTTCCTCGTCTCCTGAGAGAGCTTGGACTGGGTCAGGAATGTGTGGGCCTGTAAAGCCCTCTGAACCACTGTATGTGATATTGGGCTAACAAATAAACAACATTTTGAAACAGAAAACCACTTTAAGTCTCATTAACTTCCACATAACAGTGTGTACATCATGTGACAGTAAGGCTTTTAATCTACCAAACTTACAGTTCTCTGCATTTCTCCCCTTGAGTTCAGGTAAGCTTTTATGGCTGCCAGACCAGCGTATTCTCCCTGAGCACCACTGTAAGAACAAGGGAAACACACCACACACCTCAGTATAGTTCAAAGACCAGTCTACAGACATTACCAAAAGCGGAGAAAAAAGAAGCAAGTCTAGCTGTATAATAACTCTCCAGGACATTGTAGCATGGTGTGCTATTCATCAGCCCACTGCTGCTGATAAGTTAAGTGGTGATAAAAAGCACAGGTGAATGGATGTGCTTTATCATTTGAAATGAACAAAGTGAAAGATATAAGATATAATTCCTTACATTTGACTACTGGATACTGACTAAAGTCTGAAACCAACAATAAAGTCGATACAGGAGGGAACACTTTAATGTCCAGTCCTGGTTTCTCACTATAAGTAAGGTCTTGTTGCTATATTCCACTCACACTGGTTCAATAATAGTCAATACCATCAGTAAGAGTACAATCAATTTCACAAAAATAAAATTACATGAGACTGTTACTCTTTGTAAAATTTTTAGACATCATCTACTGAGGTACAAATTGATTCTGCATTAATTCATATTCAGTCATACTGATTTTGGTTGGTACCAAAAAGTATCTAATTTTTCCCACTCATCCATAATCATTGTCAGTGAGGTCTGTTAGGTGAAAGATTATCACATTTACATGAAAAAATCCAGTAAAGCTGTAAATATTGGATAACGAGTCTAGTTGTTATAGTCTGCAGGTATTACTTAAGAGATGAAAACACTCCCCATCTCTTTCTACAAACATCATCCACTGAAATATCATGGTGGCTAATGATGTTATTCTCATTTATGACTTTCAGGGGCAATAAATTGATTGACAGAATGGGAAAATATAATAATAAAATCTACATTTTCCTTTCAAGAAATGTCTTAAATTTGTGAAATGATGACTATTTGCAGCTTCACTGCTTTTTAAGAACAGCCTGAAATGTGTAATGGAAAATGAAAAATGAATTTAGGAAGAAAGACAAAAGGATTACTCTGAGCTACAGACAGAAAAGTAATGCCTGATCAGTTGGTGCCAATGTTGTGGCAATGTTGTGGTTTAGGTGACAGATATTGCTATTCATAGGTCTGTGCAGCAAAATGGGTCTTGATCTTACCTGTTAGGCTGGAAGGAGATCTTGTCGTACCCTGTCACCTCGCACAGATCCTTCTCCAGTTGCCTGAAGAGCTTCTGGTAGCCCTCCGCCTGGTCCAGAGGCACAAAGGGGTGAACATTGGCAAACTCTCTCCAGGTAATGGGCTAAGAGGAGAAAAGAAACAGCAGTGAGATGGAGTTAAAAAAAAAAAAAAAAAAAAAAAAAAAAAAAAGACAGCTAAGAAGCTAAAATATTAATACAATTTTCCAAAACCACTTAATTTACATGCAGGTCCGACTCACCATGAGCTCTGAAGAACTATTCAGCTTCATGGTGCAGGAGCCCTGAAGAAGAAAACGTTTAATCATCACATAACTGACATATGGCCTGACATGCAATCAAAGTGAGTTTGTGATTGAGATCCTGCACATGCAGAGTTACTTCATGTAGGACTAACCAGCGGGATCATGCTGTGCACCAGTGAGATGTCCTTGTTCTCCAGTCGTTTCATGTATCGCACAATGTTGGTCTCTGAGTGGTAGCTGCAAAGAGGGATCAACCAAAAATCATGGTTAAAATGCTGTGATGCCAAGGTCCCATGTAACTTTTAATAATGTAAAAGCAACACTGACACCATAACACACACACACACACAAAGTCATATAGTTATGCCAGAATAACCTGAGTTATTTGGAGTCTTTTACAGTATATAACTTAAGTCTTCTTACTGTCCAACAGTCAAAAAGCTAAAAACTATTTTTAGCTACAAAAATGTTTTGTCCCACTGTTGAAAGCAAACTAAACTCTTGGTGTGAACGTGAATAGTACATCCTTTGTTTCATTTTTTTTTTTAAATAAAGGAAGATTCCACAAATTTTATACAACACATTCAGTTTATTGGTCCTGTACAACACTAATCGACACATGAAAGCAACTTAGAAGGAGAAAAGATAAGGTAGGGAAACTGATCTCTATGGTGACACAAGAGTTAACTGACACAAGAGTACTCTGTGTTGCTGCTAAAGACTATAGACAAGAAAACTGAAGCTACTCCTACAGATTGGATGCACTGATTTCACTCAAACTGAATTGGTTATGTAAAATTGGTGGAGCTCTGCTTTAAGCCAGCACTAACTAAGTAACAGCAATAACATCAGCAGGACATTCATCATGGGCAGCAGGGTTAATTATACTGTACATGTGATATGTACCCTGATTACGTTTTTGTCTAATACATCATCAAGACAGAGAAATTAGTACTTTACAACAAATATGTCTGTTATATCACAAACAAAACAGCTGTGACACCAGTGACAAAAGCTGACAGCAAGAATATGACATGTTTATCTGCTGTGGAACATGATGATTGTGGGTCTAACAAAAGTGAAGTAATACCAGCTGCATGTTCAGCGAGTGCAGCTGGGGCCAAAATCAGACGATCAACAAGTAAAATCTGATTCTAACATTTGCAGTACAGTATGACAATAATGATACTCACAACTGTGTGTGTGTTATACTGTAAATTAACTGAGAACCCACTGACCTGTTGAAGATCTGGTGTGTGAGGTACTTGCTCGTCCTCTTGAAAGGACTTCCCATGATTCCCTTCACCCGTTCTCCCATCTTCTCAGCTATCAGCTCCTGGTAATATAGCATATTTTCACTTTTGAGTTGCTTATGTATGTGTTTAGTCTCATTTACATGCTAGAAAACACATACAATACTTTGACAGTTGTAAGTTACCAATTGCATATGATTGACAACAGAACACAAGTTGGTGGATGAAGAGTAGCACAAGAAGACAGAAGAAGACAGTGACAAGAATAACAAAGGGAAAAGAAAGATAAGAGGTGGTTAAACTGGTTGAAAAAAAATGTATATAAGCAACCAACATACAGCTGAGGATTCACAGCCGAAGACCCAGAGCAGGTCATCCAAGTCCCTCTCAGTCACAGTCTCATCCAAAGAGATGCCTAACTGTGGAAGAAAAGGGATGAAAATCTTAAACATTAGCACACTAGTGTTACTCAGACCTTCAGATCAAGGTTTGGAGAAGTAGCATGTGCTCTATGCTGCCAGCACTTTGCTGCTTAGGGAAAAATTGTTTAGTCTTTCATTAATTTAACTGTACTGACTGACTGATTTAAAAGGACTATACTGGCGATTTTGCATGTTTAAGTCCAATTAATACTAAATGCATACATGCTACGCTACTGAAAACCATTTCAAAACATAAAACTGTATTTTTGTTTTCATGCTATTTTTCCAAATCCCCTAATCTTTCAAAATCAAAGGTTCAGGTGATACACTTACCTTAAAATTCAATGTTTTACCTTCTAACACTTACACATGATTGTAGAAAGCACAGTCATTTGAATTTCTCTGCAAAAGCCATCTTCTCCTGGGACTATATTCCCTAGCGGAGACATACATTGTCTTCTGTGGAGCTCTGTGTTGGACTGGTTAAATAAAGTTACTTAAAAAAAAAAAAAAAAAAAAAACTTGATAGACTTTGTGTTTGCTGTGATGGATTACCTACTTTAAGTGCATTTCAAATCTCTACATGTCAATTTTTAATAGCATAAAGCAGAAAGAACTGATGGCAGTCTGGAAGATAAGGAAAAAAAAAAAAATCTAAAATTTACTGCTCCAGTAGTGTATTTTGGGAAATGGTTGTCAGTAACATGTATGCAGGTTGTACAGTATATATTAGGCTCAAACATGCAATATCACTGGTACTGTCCTTTAGTGAATGATGACTGACATTTAGTTCCCCTGAACATGCAAAACAACTGAAATCTAACTTTTAAAGGGTCATTTGTTCTCACCACTCCCTCAGTGTAGATCCGCAGGTTGATCTGCCTCTGCATGGCCCTTTCTAGAATGTCTTTAGCTGCGACGCTGCAGTTGATCTTCAGAGTGTCGAAGAACATTTCACTGTGCAGTCTGTGTCCTGCTCTCTTTAGCCCTGAAACACAGTGTAGGAAGTGGACACAGTTACACTTGTATTCAGCTATTTAGCAGTGAGCTCTGTTGTGGTTATTGGGGCCAGAAATGAGTGATTTCGCTGTTGCTTTTCCAGAAATGCTACAGTTTTCAGCATTTTTGATTAATTCTTCATTTTTTTTGCTCACATTTGCAGGTTTTTAAATAGTACAAAAAAGTGATTATACAAAAAATGCTGAAAATTGTAGCATTTTTTGTATAATTCTGCATTTTTTGTTCACATTTGCACTTCTCAGCATTTTTTGTGTAATTGTGCATTTTTTTAGCATTATTTAAATACTGCAAATGTGAACAAAGAAAGTTGTGTGTTGTTGGTGCAAATTAAGTTCCACAGGCCATGTAGCTGTAAAGAGTGGATTGTTGAGGTCGTAGACTGATTTTATTTGACCTGGCCTTGCAAAATTGGAAAATGGTTCAAGTCAGACAAACATTCCAAGAAAATATCCTGACACTGCACACATGGAAGCTTGATTTCATGTTAATCAGCCTGCTTACCTTCAGCAAGTATCAGAGCAGCACTGTGTGTCCTCTCAGCGATGTGTTTGAGTCCCTGTGGACCGTGGTACAGTGCAAACATGGCTGCCATGTTGGCCAGCAGAGCCTAGAAAGTTACAGTTTAAATAGAATAAAGGTGTTTTGATGTAATTTAGTTTATGCTGCCCAATTATTATTATTTACAGGTAAATGGCTTCATGATGCTTTTGGGATTTATTTAATGACACCCACAATTTGTCTTTTTTAATTTATTCCACATACAATGTAAATATGAATGTGGTCATACCTGGGCAGTGCAAATGTTGCTGGTTGCTTTGTCTCTGCGGATGTGCTGCTCTCTGGTCTGCAGAGCCAGACGATACACCTCTTTACCAGCTGCATCCCTGAAACCCAAATATACAGCTTTATGTTTCTGGACTCGCTGTTGGTGTATAAATATATACATCCTAGGTAAAACCTGAGCCCGTTACCATAGGATTACTGAAAAGGAAAAGATGGTACATGGTGCACGACAAACAAGGCATCAGTAATTATCAACTGCATTAGCATTTATAATCATTATTAGATCAAAAGGAAGGTGATAAGTACATCAGAAAACGAGAAGAAATATCTTCAAGAATCTACATCTACAGTATATCTTATTATGCTGGACTAAACATGGTTAAGAACCAGGAAACTAAAGTCTGCACACTCAAAATGACACATGCATTATTTATTTACCACTAAGGACTGAGTGGCACTGATACATTTCCCTTCAGGAAGTTGTTTGGGCTATGCTGAGCCAAGATTGGTGATTGGTGCATCTCACCTGGTGACTCCAACCATTCTGCCAGGCATCATCCGGACCAGATTGTCTCTAACTGCAAAGAAAGCAGCATGGGGACCACCGTAGCACAGAGGCACACCAAATCTCTGCGAGCTACCCAGTGCGATATCAACACCAAACTCCCCAGGGGGGCGCAACACACAAAGGGCCAGCAGATCTGTAGCACAGCAAGCCAGGGCCTAGACATGGAAAGAAATATGAGATCGCCAAACCACTGGTGAATACCCCCATCTTTTGTAATTTGTGAAGTACACCCTTACAATAATGTTCATCATTGCCAACCTGTCACATGGATGTGTGAAAACCTCTCTTACCCCTCCCTTGTGGGCACGGTCCACAAGAGCAGTGAAGTCTTCCACCCTGCCATCAGTGTCTGGATACTGGAAGAGCACACCGCTCACATCCTTACCACTGAAGTCCATCTCATGAGGCAGCTTCAGTACAGTTTTTACCCCAATGTAGCTGTAAAATAACAGTCAAAGCAAAACTTGAGGTTGTTTTGCTGTGTCACTGATCTGTGTGTTGTATATTGATTACAGGTATAGTACATGGTAACATGTATATACCAGCCATGGCTCATCGAGATCTTCAAAAGAAAAGTTGTTGAAAGATGTTTTTTTTAATACTTCTTTGGTCTGTTTCAGTGGTATTTTATGCAATACCTTAGCTTTTGTTTTAGTTTTTTGCATAAACTGAATAGGGTGCTTTGTTTTGGAAAAGAGTTGTTTGTGTGTATTATTCTGGGTGTGCGGTATAATACGTACATGGCTCTGGTCTGTACCACAGCAATGGTCTGGGGGTGGCAACATGGATCAATGTAGAAGGTCCTTCTTTTGTTCTGTCTATGAGGAGTGAACACAGATAGTAACTTGTATGACGACTATAATCAGAAATACATCACCCATTATCACCCATCTGGTTTAAAACTTGAATGAAGCCAACTCTATTCTCTTCTTTTGCTTCCATTTCTTTTCATAGCACTTCTCTTTCACATTCACCCTCCAATTATCTGTCATTCTTTACTATTTTGCAGCACATTGTTGATTAACAATGATTGATCTCTGTGCCAATGCTTGCGAGTGAGAAACTCATCAAGATCAGTGGTTTCCAACTGGGAGGTTATGACCACCAAAAGGGGTCACTAGATAAATCTAATGGGTTGTGAGCAGATTAATGGGAGGGGGGAAAAAGACCAAAAGAAAGAAGAAAACACATTTCTACTACACAAAATGTATTTTTTACTTTTCTTTTTTTCTTGTGAAATAGTGGATACTTCCACATCCTCTGGCCTTTCAAATAACTGAAATGAAACGATTAACTTTTACTGGATCATGAATCACAACTTCATTTTAAAGGGTCACAAGCCAAAATTTTAGGGATCCGCTGATCCAGGTCAGCATGCAGTTACCGGTGGCAGAGCTGCATGGCCTCAGCAGCGGCTGTGCCCTCATCAAGCAGCGATGCGTTAGCAACAGGCATGCCAGTGATGTCACAAATCATGGTCTGGTAGTTGAGTAGAGACTCGAGACGACCCTGAGAGACCTCAGGCTGATAGGGTGTGTACTGAGTCACCCTGAAAACGAGGACACAAGGACAATAGCACAGACTTGCTTATTTTCCGGGAACCGAGAGACAACAGTGGAACACATTGTATGTCTAGTTTTTAGAGAGGACGTGGGCATCTTTTGGTCTGGATACGAGTGAAAAGAAAGCTTATTCAGCAGAGAGCATTTGTTTGGCAGGAGAAGAGCACATCATCAGATCTCACATAGCGAAGTCTTTCAGTTTATTGTATTTCAAAGCGGGAGCTCAAGCCTGAAGTCACAAGGCTTCTTATTAAAAGGCACATTACTCTGCAGCACAGCATTTACAGATTAAATGACTAGCAGAGGATCACCTGAAGTCACTCACCAGCCTGCGTTCTCCAGGAGGTTCCGCTGAATGGGTGGTGGTACCGAGCAGTTGTAGTAACCCATACCAATATAGGACCGCCACACCTTGTTCTTTGATGCAATCTTTTGTAAAGACTCCAAAATCTCATTCTCCGCTGTAAATCATTAAAACATGTCAATATTATTCGGTCTACTGAGGATGACACAAGAAGGGTTGACTGATAAGTTCTGAGCTTACCACATAAAGAAGGAAGGGCTGATATATTTTTTTAATGGAAGAAATATAGCTACTTAGGTGTATTCCCAATTCATTTACACTCATTTGAGGCAGATGATTAGAACTTGTTTCAAACTTTTCAAGGCTCCGTGGGTACAAGAAAAACTATGCGAACATGCAGTGATTATGTAGGTAGTAGCTGCTATCAATGTGTGTGGCTTTAAAGGATCACCCTTTAAGCACCCTGCTCACCTGATCTTTCATTTTATTTCATTTATTAGTTTATTTGTCAGGGACAATTCTCATGGATCAACAGCAGAAACAGAAAACTGTAAATGAACCAGTTTTCATTTTTCAGAGTTTTCATCTGAGGTCCCTGGCCAGATGTTGAAGGAAGATGTTAAAAATCTTCTCCCTAATGTTTTCATGAGATCTTTCTATGTTAGGCTCAGAACTTCCTGATCAACCCTTGAATATGGTTATTATGTAGGGTAGGCATATTAAACTGCACATTTTGAAAGCTTATATTCCTGCCAAATAGTGAACAATAAAATCAACAACAATGTCAAACAAGTTGTGTCGAAATTATCTGATTAACAGCAATGGCCTCCTGCCTTTCACCAGAGGAAATGACTAATAAAAGGAGAGACTGGTGTGACTCACTACAGCAGCCATGTGCATCTGAGGAAAAACTCACTCTTCATCAGAATGATTGGGATTTCAACAGTACAACTGAGCATGCAGTATAACCAAAGTGGAAAATTTAAATAAAGAAACTGCAGTTTGGCTTCAACACTTTCAGAATATAACACATTTCCGTCCATATCACATGCAAAACATCTCTCTTCTCCCATCAAGAGAATGACGGGACACATATGGCTCTTTCCTGATGGCTAGTTATTTAGCCTCATTCCCTACTGCTGTGAGGGCGCGCTGCCAATGCACACCCAGTCACAGACATTCCCCTGGCATTCCCTGGCTGCTTAGCAACTCCAAGGAATGGACAATACCACATCTGAATCCGAGGGCCCTAACTATTCCTGTTTTCAGAAAAGAAAGACACATCTAGTGCTTTGTGGTGAGAGTAAAACCATCTCTCCACACACAATATATGCATATTCACTGTTCTGGTGACAGCAAATCACTGCACTTGGCTCAGTGTCGGTGAATGTGAAAAATTCAGATTAAACAAAACATTTAGGATCATCAACAGGTTCGGGGTGATCTGTGTGTCTGTGGGTTCATTGGGGTAGGGAGGGCTGTTTTCCCATGATCCCAGAGTTCAATGGGGCAACAAAAAAAGCCTGATTCAGAACCATCCAGTAGGTCTATTGTTGAGAAGAGAATCCCTAGCTGGCTTTGCAAGCTGAAGCTCTCCAAAGCTGAACAAGCAAAAACCAGCACAGCCTCCACTTGCTACTTCAGCATGGCTTGTTGCATTATGAAACCTGACAGAGTCAGAGGAGGGACTTGAAGAAAGGTGGAGTTAACCAGAAAAGGTTAACTGGAAAAGCCACGCGCCTTAGGATTACTCAATCTTCAGTATCAAACATTTTAAAATGCTGATTTTTTTTAGTGGGTTGCTTTTGTTTCAAGGTTTCGTTTATTAAATTACCTACATTTATTTTATGGTAGAAATCTTATAATGGATTTTATATTTTTTCGTTTATGAATCGCAGAAGGTATCACAAATTAGTGACAGCCCATAACAGACAGTGAAGGCTGATTTGACAGCAGATTTTAAAGGGTTTTATTTTATATTTTATAACCTTTCTTGTCTTAATCTGTTACAAGCTGAAAATCTCCTCTTATAGATAAAACAGCTTGACCATGTTTACTATTATATTTCATCAGAAAATAAGCAAACTAGACTAAAAGGAAAGGCAGTGTATTTGACGCTTGTGTACAAGAATTGGTCATGAGACAAAGGGAAAAAACGAGGCAAATAAAACCCATGTCACCTTATTAGGAACCCCCTCGGCTGTGATGTAATGTGAACGCTGTAACCAGATTGAACTGGACTTGGGACAGGAGCTCAAGGCTAAACTTTACACTCCACTTGCCATCCTATGTGCATCGGCTTCCCAACAGGAGATTGGTGCCGCTTTCGCAAAAACAACTCCAAATATGTTCAAAGGAAGACTTACCAGAGTACACAACAGAAGTGCAACCTACATTTCAGCCACTCAGTTGGCTTCATTTTATGCCCGGTTTATGTGGGAAAATTCACCGTAAAATATGGCTAATAGCGCATTTTTTCAGAAACATTTTTTATATCATTATATCGTTTCAAATCGGGCGAGTTCCTTAACAGTAAGAAGCACGTCATAAAAACAGGTTGTGGAGTAAAATTAACATGTATATTTAACAGGGATACTACTTACAGACTGGATCATCCATTTTTATACTTCGCTGTACACGGATGGAGGCTGGAAGAGTGTTTTCAATCAACTGGTCGACCGACTGGAAACAAAGCATCATAAATAAATAAAAGCGCAGAAAACTGGATTATAACATATCAATATTCATCCATTCAAGGCATCTCTGTTTAAATTAGATTAAAAAAATGGAACGAAAAGCACTTATTTGTACCCAAACTATTCCTTACCTCGAGTCCGAGCGCATCCAGCATTTCTCTCTTCTCCCGCTCACCTGGACCAATGTGCCTCTCAGCAAAATCATCATGCCTGGGCAGAATTCTCTCTATCTGTCTGGACGAGAAGACAGCAGAAGTCTGCAGACCCCGAGCCTCAATGTTTCTAATCCTGCACTGAAGTTTCCACACCATGCAGCTCTTGTCTCTCAGATGCCTGCAGGTTACATGAGGATTCACCGACTTGGCGAAGATGATTCCCCAGGACTTGGCGCAGCTCTGCATCTTTAAATCACTCGTAAGGTCGTTAGCAGAATCAGAAAAAGGCTTTGTAGCCTCTCAGTAGAGAATCCCCCCACTGAGACTGATGAGATCCCTGCTGAAGACTGCCAACTCCTTCAAACTGCACACTTCATACGAGTGCACAATTGAACAAGAGCGGACCAATCAGAGTGGAGATGTTTGGTGACGTAGTGACGAGCCTCGGACAGCTTCTAAACTTTCTCACGTGTCTTTTAAAATAATTCACCGTTTTTATCCATCTAAGGTATTTCTACAGAGATTCAGAAAGGACATTAATGTAGACTGTTGTTTCTGCAAAACTGCCCAAGAAGACATTGAACACTTATTCTGGTCTTGTCCACACTCTTCTTTATTTTGGCAAGATGTATGTAAATTGATATCTCAATATATTGATTCTAATTTTTCTGTTACCTATGGGAATGTATTGTTTGGTCTAGTCTCATATCCACCATCTAAAACAAATCAGTATTATATTATCAATTTGATCATTTTACTTGCAAAATTCCACATTCATAAATCCAAATTTTCAACTATAATCCTTGTTTTGCTATTTTTGAAAATGAAATCAAACAATACATTAACTTGATCCAATTCTCTCAAAACAAAAAAGCCATTAAAACTTTAGATTTACTTACCCATTTTAAATTATATACAATGTGACTTAAGTTTTGATGTGTAGTTAACCCCTGGCATTATTATTTACTTGTTTCTTTTTCTTCCTCTTCATTGTTCCGCTGTTCTCATGTTTAATTCTTGTATTGTAATTTTATTATAGATGAAAATAAAGATATGGGGGGGGAAAAAAAAAAAAAAAAAAAANACACACACACACACACACACACACACACACACACACACACACACACACACACACTACACTAAACTCTGATCACAAAAACACTTTCAGTTATCGGAGGGCAAGATGCTGCAAAGATTCAAAATGCAAAGAGACAACACTAAATGTAGTTTAATAAACCAGAGTATGCATCAGATAAAATATGTTTAATTTTAAAGTCTTTATCAACTACTCACAAACCTTGCTGGTGAGTAGGAATGTGCACTAGTCAAGTACACCTTATCTGCACCAATCTAATGCAGTGGTTCTCAAACTGTAGTACGTGAACCCCTTGATGAGCCCTCCAGTGGTGACCTTCAAAACTGCTGTAGAAAAGGGAGACTCCATCAATTTTACATATAAAATTCAGTTTATTGGTCTTGTAGAGTACTATAGAGCATGTGAAAATGCTTACATAAATGCTTTTGTTGCTGCTTAGACAGTTATGCAAAGAAAAGGAAACTGACCTCTATGACATCACAAGAGGTATTTCCTGAGCAGGACAAGTGCTTCTGCAAGACTACAAGTCTTGGAGAGGCTTTTTAATTTGAACAAATAGTGTAATTGCTGGCACCTTAGTAAGAAAATGAAATGGCTGCTACATATCTCTGTATGCACAATAAATGTTTATAGTGCATAATTTGATGCATTAGCTGTTATGTACATTTGTTAGCCATTCTACTAGCTTATTGTAATATGGGCTCCTGCTGGATAAATCCTTTGCTTTTTAAAAGTGTAACACAACATCATCTTGTTTTTGCTGACCTCTACTGCTTGAAGTTCTCACCTTGCTGCAGAGTGTACTCTGGTGTGTTCAGTACAGCGTTGGCCCAAAGTATTGCACCCCCCTGTATTTTTGTGTAAATTTTCCTTTCTGAGTTAAAATACCAGTCCAAACACAACAAAATTATTTTTTTAGCATGTTAGAGTAAGTAGAATTGAAAAAAAAGCCAGTGGCTTCTTAATAGTGTCAAGTAGGAAGACACTTTTGACATATTGTTAAGATTTGAAGAAGAATACCATTATTATTAGTAGAGATCAAACATTAAGTTAAAACATCTTCTTTGAGGTAGGGTCAGAGCAAATGATTTTCATGTGTTTTCACTGACTTGTAGAAATATTGTAGTTATATCACCCACTCTGAAATCCAAATATAAGTCTAAAGAATAATTGAATATTCTGGACGAATAATCAACTACTTGTAAAACACCAATTCTTCTCCACATGTTGTTGCGTTTGGAGAGGTAAAGTATACACAAAAATACAGGGAGGGGGNTGCGCAATACTTTTGGCCAGTGCTGTACACTGTGACATCACACCAAGCCGAAAAGTGTTGTTTCAATGCACTGTTCTGACTTGAAAGCTGTTATGCTTCTTCTGGGTAAACAGTCTCCTCTGCTGTACCTGAACATACCGTACGCCAAAAGTGATGTCACTGCACTACTGCACAACACGAACTAGAACACAAACTAGTAAGAATGTAAGGACAAGAAGTAAACATGTTATTTGGCAGATGTCCGATCCATTTGATAATAGTTTTAATACACACACCCTAAATCTCTTACACAGGAAAGCCTCTTAACCCATTTTTGTTAAATCATTTATTCTTTAGCATGTTTATGTAAATGCTAAGGAAATCATCTCTTATTTTTGTATAATGTTTACAACTGAGTAAGGATAAAAGATAAATAGAAATCTATTAGTGCAACCTTTTTGTTTCATTTAGTAATTAAGTCTGAAAAGATAAGAATGGACATTTCTGATCTGGACAGTAGGTAATTCTGCTAACTTTTAAAGATCAACCCCTGTCCTGTATACCAACATCCAACCTTAATGTTGACCTTTCAGATTTATGATTTCTCTTAGATTTTGTTCAAACATAAATTTTGAAAAGTGTTAAACTATTTTTTACAATTCTCTGTTCAGTTAGTTTATGTACCTTGTGGTCCTGAAGGAACTTAGAAATGGACAGTATGTGAAAAACCAAGAAATACATGTACAGTAGCCAACAGGACAGTGATATAATGTAACAATGACATAAACATCAAAACACCATAATTAAGTACAGCTACACATGAACAGCAATGGCAAGCTGTCCTTTTCCAGATTCAGAATAAACCAGCCACAAAACAGGCAAAACAGACGAGGTTTTGTTGCTACAATTGCTGAAAAATGGATCAACGAAAAGCTTCCCTATCACATATTACCAACAAGGCAAACAAATGGAACTGCTTTCATACATGGCATGAATGGAATGTCAAAGATAATAGCAGAAAGAAAACAATCATTTTACCCTTTTAATAGAGGCAAATCAGTGATAGATACTAATCTGTTATCAGTGGCACTGTTCATTTGCCTGTGGTATTCACGCAGTGACTCTAACATGGAAATGATGGACTGGTTATGGGAGCAACATCAGTTCTTGATGCACCAATTTTTTTCACTTCCATTCGCATTTTTGTTCTATTTTCTCGCTAAACATGGATATATTTCCTTGACGTGCAGGTATGTATAATCCCAAATCAATTTATTGACTTTATTAGAGACTACACAATCTGAAATGAGTAACCTTTCAGTTAATAAAGAGAGCCAGCCTGGATTGGGATCAGGTGCAGAACAGAGCAGTAGAATATTTAAGAAGAGTTTACCTAATAAAGGCTGGTTGAAACATTGCTTAAATTAAATGTTTTTTGAAGCTTATAGAAGTCAGTGTACCAACTAACTTTTCAGTGAATCCATACTTATATTACTTTGGGTTTAAATTTTAGTAGGTTCATGAAAGGTTCAACTTGAAACATAAAGAGTACTTTTATGAAAAAATGTGAGCCCCATTGGAACATAAAGGCAATAGCATTAGTGAAATATTTTAAGAAAGGGTTCTACACTCCAATTCTGAATTCTGTATCATTTCGGATCACAGTGAGTTCTCAGTCTGAAAATCTTAACATCAACAGGTACCTGTTTGTTTCTGTTGGAGGATGCGTCCTGGCGTTTGTCACAATGGGCATCTACAGCATGATCCTGTTCACTTCCATCTTCGTGCTGATAATCCTCCTGTGCTCTGTGGGTCCCAGCTGTATCCATGCTTGGGTATTTGGATTCCAGATGTTGTGGCAAACCTTTTGGCACCTGCTTATACAGTACAGGGAATACTACCTCCATGAGCCAGTCAGCATCAGGTATTAATCTTAACTCGGTTCACTGTGTATGTTATAGAAACAAAGATTACATAGTGTAGAAAGCTACTGTTTATAGAAGGTAAATATGGATAATGAGCAACATTCAAACTGTTCAAACTTGTATAGTCATATCAGCACCTCTTGTTTTTCAGGTTGTTCTTGGCGGTGTCCTCTTTGATGATGCTTACTCAGAGAATCACCTCAGTGTCCATGGACCTCCACAAAAAACAAATTATGTTGCCATTTAATGTTTCACCACAAAGGAGGGTGTGGCTCCAACTGCTTCCTCTAGTTAGCTACATCCTCAATTTCACCTCACTCCTTGGAGGTCCTTTGTGCTCCTACAGCCAATTTGTCTCCCTTATCGAGGGAATCGGCCGTAGCTCTCCACCCAATCCAATGGTTTTAGTCTCCCTCAAGGTGATGCAGGTGTTAATGTTGGAATGGTTTAGATATTATCTTGTTTATTTAATGAAAAATTACCCATATGACCCCTCCAGCGCTGGCATTAGCTATGGCATCATATGGGTTTGGGGTCTGGGAGTGATTTTGAGGATCCAATATTACTCTCATTGGAGGATCAGCGAATGCCTCAATAATGCAGCTGGGATTGGCTTCTGGGCAAATTCATCAGGCAACTCACCAAAGTGGAGTGAACTATCAGATGGAGATTTCTGGACCATTGAGACATCAAGCCGTGTTTCTGAGGTTGCCCGCCAATGGAACGCCACAACATCTTCATGGCTGCGTAGGCTGGTGTATGTCAGGTGTAAAACTGCCCCATTGTTAACAACTTTTTTGTTTTCAGCATGGTGGCATGGTTTGCACCTAGGTCATTTTGTGGGTTTTTTGGTGTGGGCAGCAGCAGTGAAAGCAGACTACCAGATACACAGGTACATACACCCAAAGCTTTCATCGACATGGAGCAAACTGCTATATACTGGTTTTGGTTGGATACACACTCAAATGATTCTTACGTGTGTTGTTGTAGCAGTAGAATTACGAGATATGTCCGGTTTAAGACTTTTGTCTGTAACACACTTAAGTCTGTTTCCATTTTTAAATATATTTCTGCTCTTCATCTTATTAACTTTCAAAAGAATTTACTAGTTGCTCATCTTGTTATAAGGCCTTATTATTCACTGAATAGCACTGGATGACCAAATACATACTTTGTTTGGTGTGAATAGTTTGATTTTCTGTTTCTGCCAAAATCAATGCTCGACAAACCTACTTTTAATGTTGCAGAGTCATTCTCAATTAGCTTGAACTGAAGATTGATTTGTAGATTAAGAGTGACTCAACCAACATTAATGCATATTGTACTTCCCCTAATTATTAGCACTTATTGCTTAATTTTTGTGTTTGTGTGAAGCTACCAGAGGCCCACCGTTTGCTTAACACATCTAAACACAGAATGACATTAGTTCTATGTAGCAGAATCATTTTATTCATTTAATGTCACTTGTATCAAATTTAATGTAATAGTGAAGTGGGAGGATTTCTCAGTGATTTTTAAATCAACACATTAAATGGCTTCTTTTTTTTTTTTTTTTTNTTTTTTTTTTTTTTTTTTAGCCAAATACATTATAGAATTAGTTCACTTTGTGGGTTACTGTGTATCTTTTAGCTCTCCTAGAGCTTTAATAAGACTCAGAACACCAAAACACACGGTGTCTAAGGTTAGCATGTAATGTAGGTATAAGTGCATTACCTCACTGATCTGAATATCTGCAGTTCCTCCTTTGGCTGTGAAGTCTCTCTTTTTTTATTTCCACAAATTGCCTGTGACAATACCTAAAAATAACAACAGTCCAAGGTTTCTGTTTGAGACAAATTTCTTCCAGCAGTCCTCTGGTTTGTTGATATCCAATGTGTAAATCTACGAAAGAGGGAAGTGAACAATCTTTGAATGGAGAACTGTACTTGAGATGCTTGGTAAAGGTTAATGACTAACAAGCCTTGCCACTGATAGTAAACCCAAGTATCTTGAAGAATTAATTTTCAGAATTAAATTTTCACGTTACATACTGTATTTTCATCATTCAGCCTGAAGATTGATTAATGTGGGGAAATCTATAATCCTTTAAAATAGCTATAAAAAACCTAGCAGGTTGTTTCAGTTATTGATTATCTTGATAGAGTCAAACTCCTCATGTACTCTAATCATCAACTGCTTAGGAGCTGGTACTCCAGAGCAGCACACTCCCTACCTGATGAGCAAGGTGGAGGGCCATAGCGGACAGGACAGCATAGTAAGGAAGAGTCTGTTCAGCATTGACCCCTGCCACGACCAATCCTGACATCATGGCCACCACAAAGCCACTCAGCCATGGTTTGGTTTGCTCCTGAAACCTCAGCGCAGTGGACTTGACTCCTATCTTGACATCGTCTTCTTTATCCTAGTTATAAGACAACAGAGTGTTGTTACCTCAGGTGCTGTGAAAACTAAGCAAAAGGCAACTGAGAAAAGCACATGTTCCACCAGCTTTTGTCACTCCATGTAATTTCTCCTTTCAGTGATCTAAACTGTGTACTTACTGCTCACACAGTTCAACATTTCATGTTTAGTTGTCCATTCTCTTCTTCATTCTGGATATGTTGCTCCAGACTGCCATCTATAGGCCAAACAATTAATGGCAAGGTACTCCACAGGGCTCATTGCAAAAACACTGAATTTTATTGGTTATTTAAAAAAAAACCAAAGGTTTTATTGCTGAATTCGGTGCCTTTTCTCATCCCCATCTGTATATTCTGGTTCATTATGAGAACAAAAACAATTACAATTTTAAATATTCATTGCCATTCATTGTGGCAAACTAGCAAAGCATTTTGTAAACTGTTTCTTGAACTGAAAAATTATTTTGGATTTGTCTTTAACTGCATAGAACTCTAACTGGGCAGCTGGTACTGTATATGCAGGTACGAAGAAGAATGGATGACTGCTAAAATAAACCTAAATGAGCCATGAGAAATAAACTAATTCCCAAATTGGTGCTTACTTACTGCTCGCTATGAAATTCTGCTATGGTCATTTATAAACGATGGGAAACAACATTTTAAACAGGAAAACAGTGAACCAGTTGTCAAATTGGTGCTTTATAAAACATATATAAGAACTGTGGCGAGCAGAGAAATGTCCTCTACATCACCTGATGCGCGTAGATCGTGTCATATATCAGTGTCCACATCACCCCTGAGAAATACAGAGGGAGGCACACAGACCAATCACAGGTACCCTTTACAGCAGACCAACCCAGCAGTGCTCCCCAGTTGAAGGTGAGGCCTAAAAACATGAAGACTATGTGAATGACTAAAGCAAAAGATACCAAAGTCTTTCATAAGATAAGAGATAAGAAGAAAACCTCAGGCTCAACCTCTGCCAAAGTCTAGAATGGAGAGGTGGGAGATCACCAGCAATGTCACGATAACATTTTCTCAAAAACACAGGCACACCTTCAAAACAAAATGTTTCACTAATGTTAAGAAGTGCTGAAGCAAAATTATGTAATGACATCAACAAATGGATAAGGCCTTGTATTTTTGATATAGCTGCATTACAGACATAGGACAAATGTAATATTTTGAATCTGAAACCACCCCATTAACAACTCAGTTAAAAAAAAAAAAAAGATCAAGTGAAGACTGCATGTTTGGAAGTAGGATTGAGCTCTCTTGCACTCCCATCAAGGCTCATTACTAAATTACACAAATTACATTAAATTAATTACAATAAATTACATTACTTTGCTGACATTGAGAAGCATTTAGTTAAGATGTGGAACAGCGCAGGATAATCTTAATATTTACCCAACACAAACTGTGGCCAGTAAGTGATCCTCTTCATCAGAGGGTAGGTGATGACAAGAGATAACGAAGCAGCACCAAGAGCTATGCTGTGAGAAGCGTAATGAAAACTGTAAGTTAAATAGTCAAGCCATCAAAAACAGAAATAACTTTGAATTATGTAGTTACTTTTGCCTGCATTGCTTGCTAAACCATCAAATAGTGTGAACCCCATGGATGACCCACTTTTATACTAATATTTATCCACCCTGGAATGTTGGAATGAACATATTGCATATACTAATTGCTTCATATTTAAATTTGAGCCACAAAGTGCACTTAACAGTTGCCATGCTTTAGAAGTGCTACAACAAAAAGCTGCTTAACATATTCAGTATCATGCACATTCCTGCATATTTTACTACATACTATTTGCTATACAAATTATTTTCCACTTTTGTGGCTTTAATTATCTGATTAGGGCTTTTCTCTCCCTTGCAGAGTTTGTATCTGATTCTTCTCTCTTTTCTTTTTTCCATTTCTGCACATAAAAATCAAAGCATTAACAGATCTCTGAAAGTATTGATCATCAGTTGCTACCTGTAATAGTTGAGACAGAGAAGAATCCCAAAGGCAAGAGAGAGCTGACCACCCAGGAAGACCAGTGCCTGCATCTGAGAAACCTCCCCTGAGGCAATGGGACGAGTGGCCGTCCTGACCACCTGCAAAGAGAAAAATCACCTCTTACAGTTGACATCTTTACACTGACCTGATAAATTTCAGTGCTGAAACTATAATCAGAATGTGTCCATCTTAATGTTACACAGAAGTGAGGGTGATGTTATCTACTGTGATTCGGTTAAGCTGCAGACCTTCAACAGCATCTTATAGGGATTCTTCATTACGCATATACAGAATACATTTTCCTAAATGTTAATGATCTACATCGATTTGTAGTCTCATGCAAACCTGGCTAATATCAGCATAAATCCTGCTTTATGGAAACAAGTACCAGTTTGAGCAATCCTTTGCATGCTTGAAGCCATTACTTTCAGCTACCCTGTCAATGACTGTTGGCCAACAATACCTTCTTGTCAAAGTCCTTATCCCACATGTCGTTGATAGTACAGCCCGCTCCTCTCATCAAGAGAGCACCCATACCAAACAAAGCAAGCATGCCCAGATCTGGCAAACATCCAGGTTCAGCAGCCAGAGCGATGCTCCAAGTACACGGCAGGTACAGCAACCATGTCCCTAAATCCCACAGAGACAGCATAACTCGTGTGAATGAAACAAGAGACAAGTCTTTCAGCAAAGCCATGAAGACATGCAGGTCTGTGACAGGAAGGCCATCAAATCAAACTGAAGTCTAGCTGGAAAATTCTGGGCAGGAACACTGTACCAATATTAACATGCACTTTAAAAGACATGTTATTTTCAACTCCTTCTGCAGATGTGTTTGGTGGCTGGACTGGAAAGGCCTTGACGTGTCTCACTGACATTAAAGGACAACATCAGTATTGCTGCTTAAAGATGATGCTGATTGTGTGCTCATCTCATCTAAACACAACAATAAAAAAACAAAGAAAGATGTGATTTGCATTATGTGTGAATGTACAAACCTATGGGTTTGTCCAGCCTCATCAATCTGAGGTAAGGCTGGACACACGCTGGTGCTGAATTCACAATTGTAGGGGCTGATAAACTGAACCATCTTCTCCCGTAGTTTTCTGTTCTACATAGTCTGACTGATGGATGGATCACACTCTGGCTGCAAAACGAGCTGGAAACTGAGTGGAGCCCATGTCGAGTCCCTCTCTCTTTGTAGAAGTAGCAGTTTGACAGGGAGGACAGGCAGGAGTAACAGGTCCTCTTGTGAAAACTCTTCAAAGTATTTAGAGTTAACCTGCCGCACAGTGTGGCTGGTAACATGGTGTCTCTCTCGAGTTAGATCAACATTATCTTTTCACCCCAAAACTGTCACTCCTGAAATAAATGATTAAAACACACAAGAAACGCACAATGGTTTTAGAAAGGCTCTTCACACAAACGTATTTTGCTTACTCTGGCTTATCTTTTGTGCTTGGTTCTTTAGCACCTCAGAGAATGGCTCTCTCTCTCTCTCTCTCTCTCTCTCTCTCTCTCTCGTGTGTGTGTGTGTGTGTGTGTGTGNGCTCTCTCTCTCTCTCTCTCTCTCTCTCTCTCTCTCTCGTGTGTGTGTGTGTGTGTGTGTGTGTGGCAAATAGAACAGTACAGATTAAAGTAAACTCGCTTGTTTTCAGACTGGCAGAAGACTGTAATAATTTGTTAGCCACAAAACAAAGTTTGCTAACTCTTACGTTGTCCAAATGAGTTACGTTAACGCTAGCTGTGGTTTAAAGCGTTTAAAAAAATAAAGACTTACAGTGGAGAACATATGAAGACAAGCTGGTCACTAAATAGGAAAATAACGTGACAAAATCTGTTGAGGCTTATGTTAAGTCAAACCATTGCCGCTCCGCTGTTTTGGTACGTCATTAGTACGTCATTGGTACGTCCCCATTATTGTTCCGGATAAAACGTTATCACGGCTCGGAACATGACTACAGCACAGTACGACCTCTGAATTATTTTTGTTCTTTTCGATGTCTGCACCAACAAATATTATTACGGCATTATATATTTAACACGCGATTCATTAGAGACGCAGCCTTTCTTTTAACTCGATAAATAAATATTAACAGTTCCACTTAATCAGAATCATTGCCCTTTATTGGCCACTAGATAACGGACAACAATTAGTAAGAGGTCAAAAGGATGTTGTTTCCAGTCGAGTCTATAGTTTTATCATGTTGGTGTTTGAAAGAAGATTCATTTCGCTCTAAAAAATGTATAGTGAACAATCTATAGCGAACATATTTTTATGGGCGTAACATTCATTTATCTTCATTATTGTTTATGGTGTAAAATTAGAAAAATACGACTTAATTTATGTCTTTTTTAAGCCTGATTGATGAATGTATGAGTCAGGAGTTAGAGACATTTTTCTATACATTTTTATGGACGGCACGTGGAGCTCCTCTGGGAACTTTTATTTTGAAGGTTTAAATGACGGAAACGCTGCTATTGTTGTGGCAAAACACGGAAAAGATCAGAGCTTCAATCGCGGGAAAATGGCGGAAATATCCGAGTTTAAGACCCCGAGTTTACCAGTTGCAATAATTGAAAACATTGTCTAAACTTCATTCCGTGTTTCTCGGAATGCGTGAGTATATAATTCCTATGTTGAGCGTTTTAGCAAATCGTGGTTGTCCATGTTTTTCGTGTCTAACACTGATTGCACTGCTACTTAACACTTTTTTTCACTGAGCCATTACTTAGCTACTCAGCTAACTTGCCCATAAATATTGTCAACAAGAGCACGGAGCTTTCACGTTTTCATCGTTTTTATTAAGCAAATGCTCAGTGAGTGTTTAAAAGTGACATTAGAAGCTCATTGAAATGTAACTTGAACAGCGTTAAAGCAGACTGGAGTGGCAGCCAAAATAATTGACATTTTTGCATTTTTGTAACTTGACCAATACAGTACTGTACGATATGTGTTTTTAATTCTGTAGGTGTTAGGTCTGTGACTGTCTGCAAGGCACTGGATTTAGAGAGCTGAAAGATGCAGAAAGGTATGAAAACGATTTTTCTGAGATTTTGCATTGAATAGATTGTTTGTGAGACGTTTAATTGTATATTTGATGTCATCTGTTACTTGTTCTCTCAGATATTGTGCATTCCTCCAGTTCTGGCAACATGACACACCAGCAAGCTGCCTCACAAGAATCTCCGATCCAGTCTTTCCAGTGTAGTCATTGTATTCTCATCTTCAAATCTAAGCTTTTCCTGTTGGAACATCTCAACAGTGTCCATGGCTTCAATGTAGATGCTGCTCTCAGAAATTCTGGTTTAACATCCTCCAAGACTCACGAAGCTCTCACTGACAACCCTGATGATATCACTGAAAACACAGAGGATGATTTTGTATGCCAGCACTGTGAGTTTAAGGCTTGTAGTCGGGACAGTATTGCCGAACATGTTGAAAAGTGTCACAAAAATCTACCTCAAAAAGTGGAAGGAGTTTTCAAAAGCCCAGAGCCTGAAACTGAGGTCAGTTCAAAAGAGACTACAATCCAGCACAAGGAAGAGACGGAAACAAAAGTTCCTTCCTCTTCAGTTAAAACTACCTCAAAATCTAAATGTACAACTAATTCATCAAAGGATATGAAACAGTATCCAAAACAATCACAAAACCTCACTAAGTACCTGGTCATACCATCTGGATCAAATGTGAAACCCCAAAAGAGCACACCTGATGTCACCCATGGAATCCTAATTCTGCATGACTCTCACTCGAAGGCCAGTCTAAATAGTGATGGTGTGTTTAAAGTTGCTGCAACATCCAAGATTGACATCCCGAAAAAAGGTTCCCACAAGTTTTTGCAACAAGACCAACTTTTCATGACTAACAGATCATCATGCACACCTGAAAGGTCTGAACATCAATTCCAGGAATCATTTCTCAATAACACTGGCAAGAGGACCTGTGATGAAAACTCAAGAAGTCCTCCGACTAAAAAAGCAAAGATAGATAAACAAAAGATTAAACTTCCAGGGAATGAAACAAGCAAACAACAACCATCAAGCAGTACTCATTTTTCATTTGATGTCAGTGAAGATGAAGAAGAAAAGAAATATGATCTTGTCAGTGGGGACACAGCGCGCTCAAAGGTTTACTTTTGTAAGCATTGTGATTACAGTGGCATGGACGTCAATAGTGTTTCTTTCCATTATCATAGTGTCCACCCTTACATAAGATATACCTCTAAGTACATTCGAAATCCAGATGATCAGAGTGTTACGTTCCGCTGCCTAGAGTGTCCAGTTGAATTTGTTACTCTAGCAGGCCTCAAGGCCCACTACAGGGAAAACCATTCTGAGGCTCCAGATGTATTCACGATGCATTCGCATGAGCTCAGTTTGGGTTTCAAATGCTTTTTGTGTTCATTCACCACAAACATATTCAAAGCCTTGAAAGAACATCACCAGAAAAAGCACCCAGATCATAATGTGACTAATTCCTTGATGTACTGCAGATATTCAATGGGCAAATGCCAAGATGGAACATCTCAGCTGGATAAATGTGAAGACACATCTCATCCAGAAACATCTGGTGGGATTTCTCCCAAGAGTTTTCTTACACCATGTAAGGAAGTCAAAAATACACCCTCACCACAAACCCCCACCTTGAAAGGAGTGGATGTGGCCTCGTATCGATGTAACAACTGCAAGTTTAGTCATCATTCAGTGGTTGTCATGCATGTCCACTACCAAAAATGCCACCCAGAAGAAACAGTAACAATCGATAAAATCAAACAGTCCACACATGTCATATCACCCACAAAATTACAGGTGACTCCTGAAAAGATTCCAAGCTCAGTGACAATAATGGACAAATCTCAAGATTCACCCCAAAAGAACATCTCAAATTCTTCCAGAAAGAAGACTTCACTGAGACATTCTGAGCACAGGAAAACTCCTCCTTTTCATTCAGAGACGTCCGAAGTGAAGAACATGACATCTACAGAGGTCACAAGTAAAAGAAAGAAATCATGTACTGAAACTGAGAGGAAATTGTCCTCTGGAGCAGACACGTTATTCTTGAATTCACAAGTGTTTTACTGTCTCTTCTGCAGTTATTCCAGTCATTCGATAAAAAGTGTCATTGGTCATCATAATGCAAAACATTCTGAGATGGCGCTAATAAACACCGAGGGAATCTTAAAGCATAGTGCCGATGTGCAGAATAAGAAACTGCAGAGCAAAGCCGAGATCTCAGTAAGTTCTACGTCTTTGGATTCTAGCACTTGTAAACAGGGTGAGGTGTGTTTTGACAAAGAAGAATCTCAGTGTGAGGATGAAGATGTAGGAAATACCCCAGCACCTGGATCTAATCCTTATGGACGTGCAGAAGACTTGTTTTTCTGCCAAAAGTGCAACTTTGGAAATCCAACTGTAAATGGAGTACTTCACCATCAAGCCAAAATGCACCGTAACCTTCATTCAAACATTTCTTGTGTTGTCAGATATACAGCCTTCGTTCGTGAAAACATTGTAAAATCAAAATCTCAGTTGAGTAACTCATCCGCATCTAATGGTCTGCCTCTTCCTATTGTTAACTCTGGTGATGAGTTGAAGTTCTTCTGCCACTTTTGCAACTTTCGACAGAACACTGTGGGTCAAATTTTGGCACATTACAGCAAAAAACACCATGGATTTGAGGTCAAAGCAGAAAAAGTTCATGCATATACATCTATGGCTCACAAACAGATACGAAAATCTCATCTAAAGCCAACTGCTGATGAAGAAGTCAAGCATGAAACCGTTGGGAAAAGAAAAGAAAAGACACAAACAAATAAGCCTGGAAAATTTTCAGTTTCACTATCATCCTCAGTTGGAGCCTCACAAAACAGGTCACTTCCGTGCCAAAAATGTCAATACAGCACTCAACATGTGTATCTTCTGAAGAGGCATTCACATAAAGTCCACAGGACAAATTGCACGACCCAAGATGTTTTACAAATGTGTTTTAGACGAGGACTGTTGCAGACAGGATACCATTGCGTGTTGTGTGTTTTCTCTCACAGAGAAGCAGCAGTAGTTTATCAGCATTACCAAGAAAAACACCCGGCACGTAATGCGAGCTTTAAATATGTAATCACTCAGTTATACGCAGGTCCAAAAGAATCCATCCATAAAAAGAAGAAACCTCACATAGAGTGCACTGCTGACACTGATGACAGGAGCCCATCCCAGCCATCTGAACAAAATGAAAGCAAAACCTATACTTGCAGGGCATGTTCCTTCAAAGGTAGCACACTGCAGAGTATCACAAACCACTATCGTGCTGTTCATCCCTGGGCTGTGAAGGAAGACGGATCAGTCCTAGATGTCATAACCAGCAGCCAAGTAGAAAGCCACACTAAATTGTGTGACTCATTTGACAGTTGCCAAGTGCCTGTTGAATTTGCAGCTTATGTTTCATCTCGTGAAGCAGCAGCATCTTCCGCGTTGCACAAGTGCCGTTACTGTTTCGCAGGTTTCCACACCCTGCATGGTCTGATCACTCACTTCGGATTAAAACACCCAGAAGCTCAAACTGAAATTTCAGAAGATCAGACAGTTGAAATGGATACAGAGGTGAATGGGATATATCTGCATGTCTATATGTGTCCACACTGTACCTACGTGAATACTAGTCATCATGGAGTTCTCACTCACTGCCAAATGATGCATCCTAACCTCACAGGCAGGCCAGGCAAGCTTGAAATGAAAGAAGTGCAGTTACTTGGTGGTGATGAGTATGTGAAAAAAGCTCCTAATCATGAATTGAAACGTAGCGGGTACATGTGTCAAATCTGCCCAGCAGTCCTTGAATCACTTAAGGAAATGCAGAACCACTGTGAGCGGGACCATGATCTGACGGTGCCCAACATGCTGAAGTCAGATCCCAAACATGCAGGTGTAATGGAAAAACAGCTGTCTAGACATAACACTCACAACTCACTGATGCAAGCTGCCTTTATCAAAAAGAGGAAATATGCAGTGAGCAGGTGCCTGTACTGCAAATATATTTGCCGTACAAAAATTGCTCTGAGTCAACACATGCGCATTCACCATAAAACTGCATCTAAGGTGGAGGATCAGGAGGGTAGACACAAGTGTGTCCTGTGTTCTTATTCATCTGTAAGACTACGATATCTTAGAAGCCATTACACTCAGAAACATGGAAAGACTGAATGCTTGAGAGATGACGTACTGCCATGCCAGCAAATGGACAAGAACACAAAGTCAACATCTCTGAAATGCACAGCAACTCAACAATCAGAAAACACTCCTGAGACAGGTCACCCGAGCACACCAGAAGTAAAAAACAAGAAAGTAATCTACAAGTGTCCACGCTGTACTTACGTAAATACCAGTCACCATGGAACTCTGACTCACTGCCAAATGGTCCACCCTGCCTTCAGAGCCAGGGCAGATGAGCTCCAAACAGAAAAAGTACCGTTACCCAACATGGTTGGGGATTTCAAAGAAAAAAGTGGAAAGTTTATATTTGGTGGGTACATGTGTAAATTATGCCCACTAATTCATGGCTCTTTGAAGAAAATGAAAACCCACTGTGAACAGGACCACGGTCAGACTGTACCAAACATACTCAAGCCATCTCTTAAACATTCAGCTGTGCTTAAAAAACAACTTCTGTCCAAGTATTGCAGCGCTCGGAGCTCAGTATTGCATGGTGCCTATTTCAAAAGCAAAAAATATGCAAAGAACCAGTGCCAATACTGCGAATATATTGGCCCAACAAAAATTGCCCTCAGTCGCCACATTCTCATTCGCCACAAAAATGTATCTGGGGCAGGGGACCAGAATCATATGTACAAGTGTGTCCTGTGCTCTTATTCGTCTCCAAAACGAAAGTATCTTGGAACTCATTATACTGTCAAACATGGAAAGGCTGCCTCGTTGAAATACTATATACCACTGTGTCAGCAAGATCTCAAGGAGCAGAAACTTATGTCTCTAGGCAGCCCATTGATTCAGCAGCCAGAAAACACTCTTGAGACATGTCAGCCAGGCACCCTGACAGCGAGAAAAAAGGAAAGGCCTTATGATTGTCTGGTTTGTAACTATTCAGCAACCTGTCGAAAGTATCTGTCAGGCCACTATAAAAGGGTCCACAGACTTGATGCTTGCCACCCCATCAGGTTACAGCAGGCTAAACAATGGAAGGCTGACAAGGACAGCAACCTGCATGAAGCTGAATCTATGGATAGTGATGATGTTAAATGCAAAAAGTGCCCTGACTTATTCTTTAAGTCATCTCAGCTGCTTAGTGCCCACTACAGTAATTTTCACAGCTCAGATTTCAAATTGGACTTCAAAGTGTTATCACGCACATCGAAGAAGGGCTCCGAGGCTTATGAATGTGGCCACTGTGGCATAAAAATCAAAGGAACTAGAAGGCTCTGTTACCATCTAAATCACCACAGAGAGATGAATGCAAGGAAAGCAGATGCTGCTAGGTTGAAGGCACCACTTCTTGCTGAGAAAACACTAGAGGCCAAATGCATCAAAGTAAGTTGGCTCTGCTCATATAGTCATCTGACATCTGGACCCTTTGCTACATGTTGTATTGACCATTGTTGTGTTTTTTTTTTGTTTTGTTTTGTTTTGTTTTTTTCAGCTCACATGGCACGATAAACTGCACAAGTTTGAGACGGTAAACCAGCCAGCCCGATGGAATGTGACAGAAGTAGATGCAAGTCCTTCATCACCTTCAAAGTCCACTGAGACGGAGAAGCCAGAGCTCAAATCTGGAAAAGATGGTCACACTTGCAAACATTGTGTGCGGACGTTTATGTCACTGACAGGTTTGCGTGTACACGAACGCAGCCATGCAGCCATGGATGCCTTGAAGAAACTGGACATGTTACGTACCCCGTCATCTAAGCACATGTAAGAGGAAAGAATATAGACCTGTCGGATTTTGTTGGGCTGCAGATATGAATTAAGACCAAAACACAAAAAAGTATTAAGTACATCACAAATTAAGTTGGCTAAATATTTAGTATTGCTAAATATTCTTTGTATTACAAATTCAAGTTCTTCAACAAAAAAAAGTGTGGGATTCGATGTGTTACACAGACAGAGAAATTGAACTTTTTGGCCTCTGAAAAGCATTTACTATGCCAGTTATAAGCCCGAGTATTGCTTCTGATTTACACAATATAATTTGAATGTATTAAATTAGATGACGAATGCTGTACATGTAGTTCCTGTCCACTGTGTCCAGTGCTCCCAACATGTATTTGGGTACTGTTGAACTAGTAGTGATTATGCCCATTTGAATTGATTTTCATTTCATTGATATTTTTTCTCTTTTTCAACAGCTTTAACAAATACATCATCCATAAATCTGGGGTTATCAAGCGTTTCCGATGTGCTATCTGTCCCTATCGGACTAACATAATGGGTCTGTTGAAGAGTCATTTAGTGAAACACCATGGAGGTGAGCAAACTTCATATAATGCACTATCATTTCATGCCAATCCAGTCAACTATAATAGTACGTATCCTCTGTTTTAAAAAGTAATGTAAGTGTTGCAGATGCTACTGATGAATTTTGGAATATCCAGATACCATAGCTAGTAAACCCACAATAAAATTTTGAACACAAAATACATAGCACTTACTTTGAGATGTTCCATGTGAGGCTTTTCTATTTTTCATTCTATGTATGTGCTGCTGCTGAATACTCAGAAATCATCATGAATTCTGCTGAGTTAATCCATCAAGAGGAGGAGAGCATTCAGAGGGCAGAGGAGGAGGAGTCCACATGTTCAACAGAAGAGATGAACGGCTTGACCGAGCCTGATGAAGAATCTGAAAGAAAGTCATCATCGTGTTTCATAAACATGAAACTGGGTGTGCATACTATTTATGTCACTGAATTTGATTTCATTATGGAACTTTTGCCTTGTTAATTATATTGAAATTGATTTGTTGTTTTTTTTTTTCATAGGATCCCTGCACTTGGAGCCACCAGATGTGCAGCGGCAGTTGAACCACTACAGCTTGATGGCACAGACGAGTGTCTCAGCTGAAGCAACCCCGGAAGAAATTAATTTACCAGAAGATGATCTGTTTCACTGTGAGCTGTGCAACTTCATCACTGGACACCTATCTAGTATACGGCGGCACTACTTAAACCGCCACGGCAAGAGGCTCTTCAGATGTAAGGACTGCAGATTTTTCACCGGTTTCAGGTAAGTTACAATCACATGGATTTTCTGTTTATATATTTTAATGTGAGAAGTGGAAACTTCACTGTTCTCAAACTTTTTATTTCGGTCGTGATGCTAGTCTGGTATACGTTTGTGCTTTTTGTATTGAAAAGTGATGAAGAGAAATTGCGTATGATAAAAATGGAAGAGAGAGAGTGGTGTGTCTCCATAGGGACTTCTTTTTCATGTCATCAAGTAGGCAGACTGCCTTCTGAATCCCACACTGCCCTTCAATAATGTGACTACAACTTGTGTCTTCATTCAGTTAGGCTTATTAAACTATGAAATTCAAGTGAAGGTAATCGGAAAATAATTTTCACATTGTGATTTCTTATTCTGATCGGGGTTAATATGAAATATTCTAGTAAACTGAAATGCAGTGACTGTCAGCCACATCTTTTATCCAAATGCAAAACTCGTTCATGCCTTTCACCATCACCAACAATGGAATCGTGAGTTAGCAGGTAGCATGGAAACATCCTTTCTATGACAGTGTCATTGCAGATTTTACTAAGGTGGAAATCTTATACTGTCATTTGGGATTTTTGCAACAGCGAAGATTGTCTCAAGGTTTTCTTGACATTTTGAAAATGACGTGCTTTCCTATCACCTTCTTATGCCTTCATTAGGAAAAACTTTGAAATGCACGTGGAAAGGGGCCACTCTAACTTCAAATCAAAACCGACTAATCAGAAGGACCATTGCTGCCCTTTCTGCCTCTACCAGACCAAGAACAAAAACAACATGATTGATCACGTTGTCCTGCATCGCGGTATGTCAACTAGCCAGATCCACTAGCACTTGATGCATTTAGTGTTACAACCACTGACATGCTCAACACCCGTCATATCGCTCAGTCTTTTTTCACTCTGCATTGCCTGACTCTGCTGTCATTGATGCTTTTGTTTTAGAAGAGCGTGTGGTGCCTATAGAAGTGCGCCGGCCAAAGTTGTCACGGTACCTTGAAGGCGTCATCTTCCGCTGTCACAAATGCACTTTCACAAGCGCCAGTGCTGAGAACCTACGTCTGCACATGATGAGGCACGACGACATCAAACCGTACAAGTGCCGGCTGTGCTACTTTGACTGCACTAAACTCAGAGACTTGGAGGCACACCTGTGCGATAAGCATCAGGTGAGGATTTGACAGCCTCCCAATGCATTGCCAAAATTCCTCCTTTTTTCAAATGAATATTTAGTTATTCACTTAAAATTTCTTGAAATTTGTAAAAGTAAATGAACCACAGAAATGGTGTGGCTATTTTTTTCTGGGGTCAAATAACTGTCAGACTTTCAGTTATCTCTCAGGTCTGCAGTGATCAAGGTGGCTCAGATGAGTCTGGTAGAGTTTTGCATTATTCTGTTCCAACATTGATACAAACTAAGACTTGATCAGAATTCAGGATCACCAACAGCTGAACTGAAGATAAAATGACCCATACCTTCTGTGGTCCAGGTTTAGCCTCCTGCTCCTCCTCTATCACTTGTTATTAACCATGTGGGTTAATTCAGGATAAGATTTGTTGTTATATCCAGAAACGCCATCAGCGTTACATTTAACATATTTTGGTGAAAGTTTTTTTTTTTTTAATATTGTGTTTTATTGCTTTGGCTTTGTTGAAGTNACATATTTTGGTGAAAGTTTTTTTTTTTTTAATATTGTGTTTTATTGCTTTGGCTTTGTTGAAGTGGTACAGAAGCATCATAGGAACATTAAAGACTGCAAACCATTCATTTTAAGACGTCAAGGGTAAAAGCATCAGAATATTGAAGTAATTATAGAAATGCTCATATTACCTTACTGCTAGCTTTCAAGCAAATACGTTATATGTGATTTTGCAACAGTGGAGAAAGCACAGCAAGCAATCCATTGGTCAGGTAGATGTACAAACAGCTGTTCAACAACTCACAACTTCCACTTCTTCTGAAGAAAGAATGGCTAAAATTACTGAAGTCTTCACCATTGAGCTAGGTGTGGAGATTAAACCTTATAGACACTGAGGGTGCTGTCTAAATAGTTCTGTGCATCTACGACACTGTGTTCTTGTAAGTTTGTAGTTTGATTTCCTGTTTTGTCTCTTGTGTAGGTCATGAGGAACCATGAACTAGTGGGTCAGGTCAGCCTTGATCAGCTGGAGGAAAGACTTTATGGCATGGTGGAGGACGAAGAAGCTTTGTCTAAATTGGGGCAACACACAGAGACCGAAGATGCAGAAACAGACATCATAATTCAATGGCAGGAGGGAGAGGTGGAGAACACTACTGAAAAGAGCAACAAGGAAGAGGAAGGACTAAAGGTGAAGAACGAGCCCAGTGGTTTAGATGATGTTTCACATCTAGCACAAGCTAAGAATTTAGAAAAAAATGACACTGTGGAGAAAATTAGTGAACAGTACAAGAAGCAAGGTGAGGTCTGTCAGGAAGAGAATGTGGAAAGCAATGCCAAGAGCTCTGCTCCAGTCCTCCAATGTGAGAACAGCGTAAAGCCAAACAGTGTTGTCCAACAGAAACAAGAGCAAAATGTGCACAGTCAAGCAGAAAATGATGTGTTGTTGGGAGACACTGTAAAAGGACATGGGCTTGAAAATGCAGGCGAACAAACTTTTGGGGAAGGGGACAAAGCAGATAAGAACCAAGCCCAAGTCGAGATTGCTGAAAAAATCTCTACAGAATATGGAAAAATGGCAAAAACACCACAGGCCCACGAGCTGTATGAGAGGGCAGCTCAGAATCAAAAGATCAAGATAGAGCAAAACATTGAGACCAAAGTTGAAGATGATATACTATGTCATATCCTGTTGCTGGATGAAGAAGGCAGCATCACCTCACCCTCCAAAAAGTGGTTTGAAGTGAAGACAGAGGTGATGCCAACCACTGTAAAGAAGAATCACATGCTGACCAAGACCATCAGAGCTCAAGAGTATTTCACAGGTGAGAGGGAAAAGCTAGCCGCTACACACAACCGTGAACAAATTCAGATAAACCACAAGCGACATGATAAGGAGAGCATGGCTGTCCCAATGACAAACTGTAAGGTGGGACATATGCACAAAGAGAATAACAATGAGGAGATTGCAGACCCTTACGGGGAAATGCCAGTACTCGAGAATGAATACCTCAAGGAGGAAGTGCACCCTACTGGATGGTGCAAGAAGGAAGGAGCAAATGAAAACGAAGTGAAGCAGGAGAGAGCAGATGAGACTGTTTACAAACACAAGAATCATTGTAAGGATCAGGAGTGTGAGGAGAGAGAGAGAATAAAGGAAGCTGAACTCTCGTTTGCACCCAAAGGTAAGACAACACGTGATTCACATTAAAATATTCACATTGAATAGAAGTTTTTGTAAGTAGAGTTTGGGGTCTCCCCAGAAAGTTGGTTATTGGAAGCAGTTAGGCATGACCACAACGGGCACTTTTTTGACTCCTGATGTAAAAATATCTCATCAGAAACCTAAACTATTTAACATGCAGTGTAATGTTGCACATTAAGGCAGCTTACAGTTATTATAGGTCTCCACTGATATTTGATTTTAGAGGCCATTATTGTGGTTAATATATTGGCCACAATTTGTTTTTGTTTTGTTTCTTTTTTTTTTTTTTTTNTTTTTTTTTTTTTTTTTACACAAGCACACACTGAACATTCATTTTCTTCACTGGCTATTGGTGATATCATTTTGAGAATTAATGTGTTTTCACTCTTCCATCCCAGAATGATCTTAGACAATCACTGCGCGCCCAACCAAGCTTCAGATCACTGTGTTTTCCTGGGAGTTAGAATTTGGAAATTGGCTCTGATTTGAGTTTGTAATTCTCTAAAATGCCCCAAACTTTAACCTTGCTCTTGTTTTTCAGGTGCATTCATCACTTTGGATGGAGCTGCTGAAATTCTGCACCAGCCGATTAGTGATGAGAAATTGTTCAGCTGCGAGTTGTGTGGGCGAAGCCTCATGAATAGCGCCGAACTGGAGCGTCACATTATGCGACATGGAATGTAATTTGTGGAAACTGTCTTTTCCTTGTCTTTTCTTTCTCATTCTGTCATGTCTGTTATGATTAACGCTACACTTACCTTCTTTCTTATACTGTGACGGTGAGTGGAAAGTTGTGAATTCAACATCAGTTCAACATTATTGTGTTGCAAAAGAGGCAGAAGTGGCATCCACTCATTTGTTTGGAAAGCCAGGATTCCTTGTTAGGAGCTGCCCTTTAATCTCTTGTACTGTGTACTTCTTTACAAATTAATTTTTTCATGTTTTTGAAGAATTTAAATGTTTCAGAATAAATTGTTTTAATCACTTGTAATCAAATTAATTATGTTATCAGATTTTCTTTCACAGCAGTCCTGCAGATAGTTTGATTTGTGTAAAAACATGACTAATTTTCATTGTTTTTTATTTGTTTAAAGATGTTTGTCTATCTATCAGTAATTATTAAAATTTTTAACTTACATACTTACATTTGCTGTAATTTCTAGAGCCATAAACCAAGGACAAGGTGTTACCAGTGTGAAAACTTTACACCATGAACCACAATCACACAGTATAAACATGACCAACTGCAATGATATGGATAAACCTCATTACCACTAATTGTGGAAAGGCATGTGTTGCCTTCAGGTGATGTTGGATATTTAAACTTGCACCCAGGAGGCTTTTAGGCTAAGGTACCTACAGAATGACTGTTTATAATTGTATGATGTCTGATAATAATGTAACAATTTTGCCATTCATTTCATAGTTTTTGGCTTGAGGTTTTCCATTTTTTCCCAAATTATTTAACTGTCTTACACCTGATCCGTATATTCCTATTCATATTCTACCGATGCACAGTAGTTCACTGGATTTGTAACATAATGGACAGCAGCATCCATTACAAAAAAATTAGAAAGTACGAGCTTGTAGGGAGCACTTGAATGCAGCATTTTCGTCTGCATGCGTTACGACACATTCTGTCATCCAAATGTAAGAGGACACCGCTTCCTGGTCTAAATAATGGACTGATGAGAGACTGGCAGAGAGGTGCTCAGACCGGGTGAGTCCACAGTTTAATAAAAAGTTATGACTTACGATTCTGCGGTGCTGCTGTAAGTAGAAATAGCAAAATGTTTCTTTTTATCTGGCTGAAATGTCCGTAAAGACAGTGAATGCCGCTGATGATGCTGATCAGGTATTGATCAGTTTCACCGAATCTATTAAATGACTTGCAGAAGCAACTTTTGGGTAGGATTTTGTTTTGCTAATGTGTGCTTGGTGTCAGAAAAGGACAAGTTTTGATTTACAGTAAAGCTTGGAAATACTGAGGCGTTCAGAGAAACTGGCATAAACTTTGATCTGATCATTTACAGGAACTATTTCCTCCTTCAGTAAAACCTTGTGCAGCGAATGCATCCTGGAGACTTACTGTAAGAAACGATAAACATGAAGTGACTGAGTTGTAATTACAGATTTATTGGCATGTGTCGGATGATGATTTTTTTTTTTTTTTTTTTTTTTTTGCATTTGTCGGTCATCCATAGTCATAAACGTTTCCAGTAACCTCAATACACTGAGCTACAAAATGATAACCACCCTGTCTATTAATCTATTAATCCATTGATTACTGACTTATACTTTGGTACGTTCTCAATAGTTTACTTGTTCCCATTCCTTGAAGTAATAACCAGTGGTTTTCAATATTCTTGAGCCTCTTAGTACTGTGCACACAAGTTGGGCTATTTAAGAAAAAATCAAATTCTTATTAAAAGAATATCAATTAACCCTAAAAACAATATTACTGAAACCCATTTTATTTAAGAAAAATTTGTGGTGATACCAAGTTTGAAAATTTAAGCCATCCAAAGAATGTTTTTAGTGAAGTAGGCGGGCATATTTCATATCAGTGCTGCTCTGACATGTATATATACTGTATATTGCACTTAACAGGAGAGACATTCAGCTGGACGAATGGCAGCCGTAAACAAATCTGCTGAGGATGATGGCAGCTTCTCATCAAGAGTCATCAACATTGTCTTTATTATCCTCCTGCTGGACCTGCTGGGATTTACATTGATTTTGCCTTTCCTGCCTTCAATTTTGGATCACTATGCACAAACACAGGTTGTATATTTCTCTCAAATACTGTCTTATAATATAGTGCAGAAATCAGCACCACCAAAGGATGAGAGCAGATTCACATACAGATGTATTATATGTGAATTTGATTACCCAGAAGTTAAAGAAATGTTACTGGTAAATATTTGGTCAGCAGTTTTAATTATGTCACTGGGTTCAAAAATGTGGGTGCCAAACATGAAGTCTTCATCCTTTAAACAGGACAGTTCTACATCCTTTACACCAGTCCAGGTAGTGTTCAGTAGAAACTGGTTTTAATGGGCAGCTCCATATAGTAAATGTCGATGTGAAGCTGAGGAGTGCTGAACTTTAATTGTTTAAATAAAGGCTGAAAATGGGAACCATGGAAAATTTGATGTCCCTTCTTCCTGAACAAAGGTGACTTTGTGTGCTGAAGAATTTATTCCAAACATACCATAACTGACTGATGATTAGCAGTCTCTGGCTGTGTTGCTCAGTGGATCTGCATGCTGGCTCATGCTAAGCTGACATCTTGTATGGTTTTAGTTTCCCTGTCTCATTTATCTTTTTGTTCATTTTCAGGATGTTGTGTATCAGTCTCTGCAGAGTATTGTGGACTGGTTTAGAGAAGTCGTTGGAATTCCTATGGAAAAGAAGTACAACAGTGTACTGTTTGGAGGTATTCAAACTCCTACATTTTGTTGATTCAACATTCTGTATCGAGATGAAGTTGTCTTTTGTATGACATGATAATAAATTAAACAGAATTTTAGCAATACAAAGTAGAATGTTGCCAGTTTAATTTGTGCAAATCTTTTATTTGCCTTTCAGGTCTGATTGGATCCCTATTTTCTCTGCTGCAGTTCCTGTGTTCACCCATAACTGGTGCTGTCTCTGACTATTACGGCAGACGGCCACTACTAATTCTCACCACAGTGAGCACGATGCATAAATATTTTGTTATGAATGTAATTTATGTGTGCATTAAAAATGTTTTTATGAGTTTAGCATATGACTGCCAGTATTCAGAAATCATTATAGAAAGCCATTCCACACTAATTTATTGGTTTCTAATTAGGTTCCTTGTGTTCCAGTTAGGTCTGATGTCCTCCTATGCGGTCTGGGCTGTTTCCCAGTGCTTCAGCATGTTCCTTTTGTTTCGAGTAATTGGGGGCATCTGTAAGGGGAACGTCAGCCTCTGCACTGCCATCGTAGCTGACTTGCCTTGTCCGAAAGCACGGAACCGAGGAATGGTAGGAACACACTTCTGTGGCCAAACAGGTGTACTGTTAACATGGAATGTCTTAAAACAGAATAATTTGACTGGATATAGGTAAATGGTATCAAATTACGTTTCTGCCATAGTTTTATATCCCTCTCCTTTGCTTTAATTTCTTCAATATTCACAGGAATATTTAGTCACTGCCATTATTGGGTCACTGTGACTATGATAATTTCTGGTTTTGAACATTTGAAGAACATTTTAAGCCACTTTGCATAAAAGCTGTAGCAAAATGTTTGGTATGTAATATGTAAATGATGTACATTTAATGTTGCTGCCACCAGGCTATGATCGGCGTTGCCTTCTCCTTGGGCTTTACTGTTGGACCTCTGATGGGTGCCTACTTTGCCATGAACTTTGATACAGGCCATATGTTCTACCAGACTCCAGCTGTTCTGGCATTGGGCTTTAGTAGTGCTGATTTGCTCTTCATTTGGCTAATGCTGCCAGAGACGCTCGCAAAAGACGACAAGGTTAGTAAATCCTCAGGAGACCCACTGCCTACTTATAGTAATGGGAATCTTTCTTTTCTAGGACTGAAATGCTGTAACTGAAACTACAGGCACATGAATTACAAGCATGTTTCACCCAAAGGCATTAGTTTTTATCCTGTGTGCTGCACATTCATCCAAAAACATCTAACTGCTCACTGAGTCACCCAGCAACACCTGTAAAGGGTTTTACCATGGTTAGCTGATACTTCAACATTAAAACACCAATTTTTGTAGCAGATTTTGGTAGAATGCTTTCTCCAACAAAATGAAACTAAACAGACAATGAGTTCCAATTATTAATCTGCATTTTCACTAAGATTTTAATTCTAAATGTTAAACTAACTAATTTTAGCAACTTTGAGTTTTGTATGAAGACAACATGTAAGGCTCAAGCTGACCTTAGAGCTGCAGATTAGTGACATTTAGTAGTTATATATGTGTAGTTATACAGTATATATAGCAGCAGTTATATTTGACTAAGTCACATGAAATCATTTAAACTCCAACTTTGATTATTTTTATCTTAAACTATAAGACAATGTAATACTCTGCAGCAGAGCTTTTCTTCATTTCTAAAGAGCCACCTGGAGATACAGTATAATTTTCCAACTGATAGTAATGAAAAACTATATGGCAAATACACATGATTTTTCCGTTGTTAGATCTCATCCTTGGGGTTCGGGGACTCCAGGGACCTCCTCAACCCATTAGCTTTGTTCCATTTCTCTGCTGTATCCAGGACAGAAGATCCACCCTCAACAGAAAGCAAATCAAGTACATACTGGATTTCTCTGTGAAGCCAATGTTTACACTTCCTTCATGCATTTATTAACACAAATAATTTTTGGCATACTGATAGTAAGTGTGTATGTCTTGATAGGAATGCAGAAGCTTCAAGTTTTGGGCCTGGTTTATTTCTCTTACCTCTTCCTGTTCTCTGGACTGGAATTCACTCTGAGTTTTCTGACTCACCAGCGCTTCCATTTTACAAGGTATAAAGTTGTGTGCACTGTTACAGTGACGGCAACATTGTGAATTTTATAATCACAGTGTCTATTTCTATATTTCAGTATGCAGCAAGGAAAGATGTTCTTCTTCATAGGCATCGTCATGGCTCTAATCCAGGGGGGCTATGCTCGCAGAATTCAACCCGGGCACCATATCAATGCTGTTCGTGCAGTAAGAGAACCTTCTATTTACATGAGTTAGCTGTATAATAAAACCCTCTTTTTGGCCATGATTAGATGCAGTACACTTGAAAACAAATGTCTTCTTCACTGAACCCTGTTTCTCATTCTAAGGCAATTGTAGCATTGATCCCAGCATTTCTTCTCATTGGACTATCATGGAATATAGAGATGCTTTACACGGGGTTGATGTTATACTCTTTTGGTGAGTCATTTTTACATGCACTTTTATCTGAATAGTGGAATCTGAATAGTGAATAATAGTTCATGACTATAAGAGGGCTCATTTCAGTTTCCCCAGGAATGTGTGACAAACATAATAGCATAATGCACACATAAGATACACAACAGGTAATCCGATTGATAAAGAAAAATGTTAAATTCACAGGAGAAGCATAGCATTAACTACATATGTTATAAAAAGTCTGTAACTTACCTGTTCAATGTGTTTTGCAAATAGAGCAACGGTAACATAATGTACATCAGCAATGCAAATAGAACACCAAGTAATGATTAGTCTTTTTGCATAATAACTTGCATAATAACTTCCAAATGAGTTTTAAAAAGGTAAAAACAATGAAATAAGGTCAAAAATAAACCTTAAATGATCTATACTAAATGTCACTGCAGCAGAAAAGCTGGAACACAGTAGCACAAACAGTATAATAATAGTAAAGCAGGATTATAACACATGTATGCACATGAATAATGTCTTGTTTGGACCATAATATATTAAGAGATGAAAGAGCTTTGCATGAAATATACTTAAAACATCAAACAAAATTTCTTTAATTCAGCTTTTTGTTCAGTAGAATATTATTCTGTGTTTAAATGTAATATTTTTTCCCTCATTACAGCGGCAGCAATAGTAGTTCCATGTCTGTCAACACTTGTTTCTGACCATGGTGAGCCTCTTAATAACTCTCATTATGTACTTATGGCATACTCAAACAATGTAGATCCATGTTGAATATAAAAGGTGCACACTGTCACTAAATGTTCATGTTGGAACTCCTCTTCTTCGTCCAGGTTCAGCCAATCAGAAAGGCACGGTGATGGGCATTTTACGCAGTTTGGGCGCCCTGGCCAGAGCTTTGGGGCCTGTTGTGTCGTCTTCTAGTAAGGCAGTCTTTCTAACTGGAAATAATTGATTTCAAGTTATTTCTCACTGCTCAACTATGGTATCTAAAAGACTATTGATGTTCTGATTTGTTTTATATGTAGTTTATGTTCTTAAATAAGACTCTTTTTTTTTTTTTNTTTTTTTTTTTTTTGGTGAAAAATTAACTAAAGCTATGCACCACTTCCTGGTACAATCTGACATTGACATACTGTAAATTGAAATGAACACACTATCTTATGTCTGTAAATGAAATAATAATGAAAATGGGTATGATGGCATATTTCAGAGAATACTGTGTTTAAATAATTTTGGACGTTAAAATTTGTTGTTGTCTTGTTATTTTTATTTTAGTTAACCAGTCTTTTGGTGGTGAGTCATTTCAAACTCGTAGGCTGCTGCTTTGGATGTCTTTGTATTGTTGTTACAACAGTTGTGTCCGCTTTACAGTTTACTGGCTGGCTGGAGCAGAGATCTGTTTTATCCTCACTTCAGCTGCTTTCATCGTACCCCTGGTTCTGCTGAGAACAACCAGCAGGCTTAAAGAGGACTGAGCAGCAAGAAGACTCAAAAAGACTCATAAAAGCTCAACCAAGACTTCTTTCATATGAGAATCTGATTACAGAAACATTGATGGTGTTATTGTTTCTGTTTTTGCTTCATTGAAAGTTATAATGTTTACATCTGCTGGGAAAGCAAGCACTGGTAATAGGGAGATATTTTCTTTCCACGCTTTTTGTCATAGATCCTCACATGAAACAAAACAATGGGAGAAAGTAATTCACTTGCCAAAACATCTTTCTGGACAGGATGTGTATGTTTATTTATACTTGTTATGAATCACTTTTATATTTGTGGAATATATTATATCATGTATCACTTTATACTGCAGTATTTTATCAATCACTCAGCTAATAATGTTTTATTATGCAGAAGCATTTGTAAAAGTGTATATTTTATAATTAAAAAACACAAACAAACAAGTCACTTGTGTATTTCTTGGACTGAATTATTATGTGCTATTTTGAAATTTAAATGTAAAAAAAAAAAAAATTCAATAAGAAGGGCACTCATTAGAGTGCATGCATACCTCCACCAAGAATGAACAAGCAAGACAAAATTTATAATAATAATAAAAGCAATATTTTTATGGGTTTATCTCAGTAACTATTAAAGATGTGCTGAACAAAACCATTTACATGCCTGAATCAGCACCATCTCAGCTACACAACCATGGTTGTTGCATGTTTCTTACCATATTTTTTACTACATAAATGTCATATTGTAAAGCATACAGTGTATTTTAGTCCAGATCCAGATCTAGATCCAGATTAAAATGCATACTGCTATTATCATGGGATAAATGCCAATTTTTATTATCATTATTTATTGAGACTGGTGTATTACATGTGATGAAACTGACAAAAATATCAAAAAAAGCACCTTAAATCACAATGTTAAGAAATCTTTTTTGTTTGTTTTTTTTAAATCTTGGATCCAGATCCGCACTATTTGGGTTATTCTCTGAACCAAGCTCCACCCTTAAACCCTTAAAGGTTTTGTCAAAATCGGTTGATAGCTTTTTGAGTAATCCTGCAAACAAACAAAACAAATTTAAGCATGACGTGTGTGAAGTTTTTGGAAATGAGAACTTTAAGTTGATGCCAGAAAGTGGCGCTGTGCGGTTTTCCCTGCTGTTGTTGCACAGCTCTTGTAAACAGCTGTGAAGGTTCAAAGTTTAAGCTACCCCCTTCGATGCTATAAGTGTCAGGGGTATGGCCATATAGCTGTAGTCTGTAGAGGAAAGCAGAAATGTCCGTAGTGTGCAGGAGAGCACAAATATGAAGATTGTAAAGAAGGAGTGAAGGCAAAATGCAGTAATTGTGGGGGAGATCATAATGTGGCATATAAAGGATGTGAAGTTAGGAAGAGAGCTATGGAAGTCCAATAAGTGAAAACAACAAATAACATTACTTATGCAGAAGCAGTGAAGAAAGTACAGGAACATAAGAAAACAATTGAGGCAGGGAAACCCAATCAACATTCATGAATAGAGAAAGAACAAAGAGGTCATCCAGAGATAGCAGTGAGTGTGGAGAAGCTGATTTTGTTTATTGCCTATGTTATTAATTGTTCTGAACAAGTGAAACACAAACCAGAGAAAATTAAAATAATTATAAAGGGGGCTGAAAAATTTTTGGCCATGAAATAGATATCATGCAGCAAATTAACAAGAAACTGGAAGCAGATGGAAAGATAAAAACTGGTGGAACTTAATGTTTATTATTCAATGGAATGCAAGGAGCTTAACTGCAAATGAAAGGGTTCATACATGAATTAAAAATAAAACCGGATCTTATATGCATACAGGAAACTTGGCTTAAACCAATACTGGATTTTGATATAAAAAATTACTATAATATTCGGAGAGATAGGGAAAATGGAAATGGAGGAGGGTGTATGATATTCATTAAGCAGGGATTACAGTATAGAACTCTAGCAAAAGGATCAGATTTAGAATTCATTGCAGTTGAAGTTTGGACAGAAGAATGGACAGAAGAATGGTAATATCAAAATAGTTAACTTCTATAACCCCTGCAGAAAACTGTCATTGGAATTGTTAGAGGAAATTTCTGATCATTTGGAAGGAAAAGTTATTTGGTGTGGTGATTTTAATTCACACAGCACAATATGGGATTACTATAATGATGAAAATGGTTTAATTATAGAAGAGTTAATGGATATAAAAGAACTAATTTGCATTAATGATGGAAGTGGTACGAGGATAAATATTAGAAATGGTTCAGAATCTGCAGTTGATATTACATTAGTATCAGAAAATATGGCAAGTATTTGTTCATGGGAAGTAAAAAGAGAGAACTTAATTGGCAGTGATCATTATCCCATATTTACTGAAATTGTAATTACACTTACAGCATGTGCTAGTGGATTAGAGAGGTGGTTATTTCATAAAGCAGATTGGGGAAAATTTCAGGAAATTAGTGATGAAGAAATGGGGAAAATAAGTGTTAACAAAGATATAGATGTACTTAATCAGTTAATTTGTAACACAATCAGAGAGG
>VXCM01001450.1:91660-130608 GCA_014773175.1 Lucifuga dentata | reverse complement strand
CCCCCCCCCCCCCCCCCCCCCCAAAGTCATTTCTGCACCAAGTATGGTTAAATCCCAGTAATATTAAATGCTTGTTGGACATATTTGCATTTAACACGGTCTTGTAAATTTACCTCTTTGTGTCGTCAGCAGTAATCAAAAGCAAGAGCCACATGCACTAGCCTAAATGTCTTCTTTGATTGGTGTCAAGATACATGGTAATAATTGCATCATTTATCAACCTATTGTTTGTTTACTAACTACAGTATCAGTTGAGTCACAGACATTCTTGCAGATGTCAGTGCAGAGAGCAGGCTGTGATTAGAAACCAGTACGAGGTGTTTACATGCTACAGTATCCCGGTGTGTTTTGGAATAACCCAGCTTGTGGATTCTTCTTTCTGAAAACAAGCTCAGGGCTTCTCCTGGTTTCTGTAATCAGGATGTCATTAATCCATGTCTTTGTGTTGGATTGATTTCCAGGGTTACAGTCATCCAGTAAGAGCTCCAGTTTCCCCATGAGGATGGAGAACTCTGTGCCCATAGTACCTCAGAACCAGTCTGCTCAGTCATTGCAGATCCAGCCAAGTGTACTGACACAGGTAATACCTTCAAGGTGTTTGTGTGTTATGTTTCAGACAATGTTAAGGGGATAATCCTTTCAAAACAGTGGAGGTTTTATATATAATGATTATAATGCCATGTTTTCTTTGTATGACTCAACCAGAAACGGGTAGTGCATTTACTGCTGTTCATAGCTGCTGCCATTCTTCCTGTCATTGTTAGTTGCTTTGAATGTGTTTCACTGAAATTCCTTTAGCATACTAAAAAAAAAAAATAGTCCACAGGATTCACAGTAGGTGTGTAATTACGCATGAACGATTTGGTTAGAAAAATCTAACTGTGATTACTTATTGTGACTGATTTGAATTGTGATTATTTATAGGTGTAGCTAAATTACCACATGGCACAAGAACAGCTACTGTGGTCCAAATTAAGAAAACTTTATTTACACTAAAACCCAAGTACACATCAATTAGGCATTCCCGAAGCTCCACAGCAACAATCTAAAATCTGCACATGGTTGTAAAGAGAAAAACACCATTAGTGAGCTAGTCTATTAGTGTTAAACCAATGAAGCACAACAGTCACAACCAGTTCAGAAATAGAAATGTTTGGCTCCAACACCCCCAAGATGTCAGGCATCTGGAGTTTTGTAGTATGTTGCAAGATATAGCTGCTGCACTTTCTAAAATACAAACACACTGCTACAGCCTGGCGTGTCTGCACATAGAGCTATTTAAAACCCAGCCTGCTCCCAGCCCACTCACCATAAACACACCACAGCAGCAAGCTCTGGGTAAAGGATCCTGCCATTTTGCTGCCAGGCAGCTGTAGGATTACCGTAATGACCCCAGCACGCTGCAGGCACACTACCACTACCGTAATTAACTGCATTTTGAAGTGCTTCTCACACGTATGTGGAGTATATCATATTTAATTATGAATATTAATCTTACTTAAGAATTAAGATTAGGATTTAGATTTTAATTCCGTTGGTTATGTATTATTTTTATTAAATGCACTATGTGTAACTATTTAGTCCAACTTTGTTTTTCTCGATTCTTTCTGCAAAGATGTAGTGCATCATAAAATCTTATTTTGATGAATCAATTAAAAATAAATAAAAGCTATTGGAGTGTAAATTGTATGAAATAATTTAAACTGTTTAATTCAACAATAATTTAAACTACCTAAACTAATTAAAAAGTTTCTGCCTTGGTGTGAATATTGTTCTTCCTTAATACATTCACACAGATGTAGTAGGTTAATAGCATAGTTTCATGCTATAACACTTCATTGTCAATGCTGCCATGTTGTTTGCATTTCTGCAGCTTTAAGCTTCACTTCTGATTGGACTTCTACTTGCAAGACGACGCCTTCCTTATTTCTTGCCTCCATTTGTGGCTGGAGGCCCAGATGTTGAGTTCAGGACCCTCCTCCAGCTCGAAAAGCTCTTTACTTTGAGTTTTAAAAAATTAGGAATAACTGCTGTCGTCTGCAGAGGTTTTGTGTTGCAGACATCTTGACTCAATTGTTGTGTATCAGTTGTGCGTGTGGTTTTTCATGCATTTTTAGCAACTCTGATCCCATAGTCTAAACATGATTCAAACTTGAGGGACGTTGCCTTTCATTCTGTCTTAACCCTGCCCTCCCCTATCCTACNACCCCCCCTCAGCAGGCATAGCCCCCCAGTATTCTCTGCCCCTCGGGCTGAGCACTGGGGTGGGTCGGCCCACCCTCCTGGAGCATACAGCCACTGTGCTGGTAAAACTGCCATGATGTTCCTGAAGAAGGACGCACATGCACACTCAGGAGTCCTTACTCCCTAATCCTTACTCCCTCTACCACTAACAATGCCAGTTCTCTTCTACCCCACTTTTTTCCATTTGTTTGCAATTTTTCCATCTCCTCCTACCAGTTTGTGTGGGGCTGGTCTTGTTTTATGCATTATTTCTACATTTTCCCTTTTTACCAGTTTACTTTGTTGATCAATGCTTATTTGTAGGAAAATCATCAATCTTCTTGATATGCCTCACGGTAGGCTTAAAGTATTAAAAAAAAAAAAAAACCCTCATAAACTTTGATCAAAATGGAAAAAATGTAGAATTTCTTTCCTACTCTAAAGGAACAAATCCATGTTTTTTGGGCATCTCATCACCACAGCATTCTCACTCTTCCTTTCACTGCATTCTTATCCCGTAGGTCTGCTAAGGGCATGGAGCGCATGTGTCGCTGACTTGCTCTGTGCTTTGCTTGCAGCTTCTCGCTCTTGTCCTTTCTTTTCTCGGTTTCAGCGAAGGAGGTTGCAGCTGCACAAGCACAATTAAATCCCCACTCAACAGCCTGACACATCTTTTGTTCCAGCCCCAAAATATGTGGCATGACTCTCCCGAGACAGCTTGCCAGCAGAGATTCTGGTCTCAGCGAACGAAACTAATCTCTCTCTTCAATGATTCTTCCTTTAACAGGCACCATGATTTTTGTGTATATTTATTCTGACTGAACTGACAGTTTATGGTGCTTTATTGTCAGTGTTTTGCATGATATTACCTTGTGGATTCATTGCAGGGCACTGCTAATAAAGGAATGGCTTGGGAAAGGTTGCTCGCTTTTCTAGCTTTGTGCTTTTGCCTGTAAAGAAGATTGGCAATCGCTTTATTTCTCAGCATGGCTCAATCTGTCTGGCCCTGCAAATCAGATTATTTGTCGATACTGATAAATGTTTTACCTTGTTGTCACACATGCTGAAGAGTTGGTTGTTTTCCTCAGCAGGCCTGGCCCACTGGCACCCAGCAGATCCTCATACCGTCGTCATGGCAGCAGGTTCCAGGCGTGGCCATCCATAGTTCTGCCCACCAGTCTGCTGTTGCAGAGTCGCCACTGGAAACGGTTCACACAGATGCTGCCACCCAGCAGGGCCATAGCTGGAGGCAAGTCATAGCATTGAAGTCCACACATACACACACATGTAGACGTGAGTCATGGTGTTACAGTCCACATACGGATGTACATTATTGTGTACACAATGTAAACAAATGCATTATCAGTGTATGGTCATTTGAGAAGTTTATCGCAGTTTTTCAGAATGTATTGTGCTTATTTGCTGTGTGACATGAGTTTTGTAATTTTTTTTTTTTTTAGTTTAAAAACAAGCATCTTAAGTGGTTTTGCATGTTTGAGCCCAATAAATACCACCTGCATACACGTATTGTTGCTGCCAACCATTTTTCAAAACATACAACCACTTTTTAGTTTTTATGGTAGTTTGCCAAATCCTTTAATCTTTCAAAATCAAATGTTAATATGATACATTGATCGTAAAATTCAGTTTTTCACCTGCTAACACCTATGTACCATTGTATAAGGCACAGTTTTTTTTTTAAGTTCTGTGACTTAATTTTGGTCACTTGTTTGAATTTTCCCCCCAACAGGAACACAGCCCAAGGCAGGACTCAGCAGGAGAGGAAGAAGGTCAAAGCCAGACGTGGGGAGAATAGAAATAGGTTAGTGCAGCTCTAATAATCAAATCATTACTGATGAGAAAAAAGTAATGATTTGATTTTTCTTAGTTTCATGCCGTCACACCAGCAGCACACGTCCTGCACTTTCTCTCTGTCATTTTGCTTTGTACCCCAAAACTGCTTCAGTTGACTGTTTTGATATCTTAAGTAACAATTGGAAATTTGCATACAATGCAATACCAGCTAAAAATTTGAAAGGACCATACGGTGGTTTTACATGTTTTAGCCCAATAAATACAACCCGCATGCACATTACGGTTACTGCCAGCAATTTTCCAAAAAATACTATTGGAGTGGTAAATATCAGCATTGTTTTTCCTACCTTCCACACTGCCATTGGTTTTAGTTCTTGCCAGTACACTATAGAAAAATCAGCTTGTAGAGACTTGAAACACGCTTGAGATACGTAATCCATCACAGCACACAGCAAACATTCTGTTATGTTTTTGTTGAAGTAACTTTATTTAATCTATCCAACACGGAGCTACAAAGAACAAAATGTAACATGTATGTGTGGGTTATATTTATTGGGCTCGAACATGCAAAACTAGGGTATGGTCCTTTAAACCCTATATTTCTGTATTTTAGAATTTTTGGTTAAATCTCAGGTATTGGTGTTATACTGTAATTCATAATCTACAATTGGCAAATGGACATTAGGAATATGTGTAAATGAATGTGAAGTGTTTTATGTTACTGGAAATGGCTGAAAAACTTCTCGATCTTGATCACTTGGAACAAGCAGCTATAGCAGTTTGAACACGTGATGTTCCTGTGTGTAACATGCAGTATTGCAGGTCTGCCAGATGAGGGCACTGTGCTGATTGGTTTCCTGATGCCTTTAGACGGTGTAAGCTGCAGTCTCAGATGTTTAAGCATATAACAAGAGATGACACAAAAATATATAAATACAGTGTGTTCAGAAACTTCAGAATTGTGGTGTAGAAGGTGACAGTTTGGTAGAGAACTTTATCAAATGGTTTGTAAACAAGATTTCAGATATTTTGTAGTTTACAAGAGCATCTCTGAGCAAAAGAATCTGATTTATTTAAAGGTAATGTATTAAAAGTAAATTATGAGCAAATAAAAAACAGGTCAAAAAGATTAAAGCTTTATTAGCAATAAGCATTTTTGAGTTTTTCCCGTCCAGTAGGTTTAAACATAAATCACCCATCACCAAGACTTTTAAACAATTCTGTACAATCTGGTTTGTCTCTTATCCCAGTCCAAATCACATTTGTCTTTGGGGTGAACCTTGAAATTGCTTTATGTGTGCCAAGGGGTGTATCTACTGGATCGTTACTGACCAGCAGCGGTGCAAGTCCTCTGAGCTCCAGCGCCACATTGTCCCAGCCAATCGTCATCTCAGACACACCCAGCCCGGCAGTCAGCATCATCACGATTCACAGCGACACCGACACGGAGGATGAGCGCAAGTTCCATCCTGCCAGGTCAGAACAAGTCACACGTGAACGGTTCCCACTATGATGCAAGATTGATAAGAGCTCTAGTTTATTGTTACACTACACATGGAAGGATTTTATTTAGTGAAACTCTCTTACATATCAAACTATTTCTCTTGTACATATGAATCATTTCATCATTCATGAAGTGAAATACTTTCTCTGTTCTGTTTGTGTAGCGTTAGTACTCTGAGCCAGCGGACCAATGTTATCAGCTGTGTGACTGTGCATGATTCAGATTCATCGACTGCCAGCCCCCTCACTCCTCTGCCCCGCACCCTGATCCCCACCAGCACCGTGTCCTCACGCCACGCCAAGTCCCTGGCAGTGGTGGCACCTTCAGTCAAAACCCAGATGACTGAGAGGGGCGGAGTTTCACGTGGCCGTCTAGAGACTGGTGAGGATCACTTGTCCATCTGTGTATTATCCGTAACGCTGTTCTGTTTTGGGGTTTGGGCTTAAAAACTTAATAATTAAATACACTGTGATTCTCAGTGAACTACATGAAGCCCAAGAGATCATCCAATAAGCAGCCCTGCAGTTCAGGAGAGAGCGTGGAACACCACGGCCTGGTGCCAAGCCAGTCACACCCTTTAAACCTCAGCCAGGTGAGGCTTCCGGTCACTTACCTGCAAACATGTGAACTCGAGTTTGTGACATGGCCTTAAGTCATACTTAAATCGCCCCTAAATTGACTTTTGATTTGACTTGCAACTTTTTGGCTCAGACTTATTGAAGATGACTCATGACCAATAAGAGTCTTTGAGACACAGTGGACATGTTTACAGAAAGGAAACATTGAGTTTTACAACTCTCCCTGATCCCTAAATCAAGGTGCGGTGGCTGTGTGCACAGTTGCTTAGAACAGGGGAGACGTGACGTTGAGCGGTATCAACAAAGAATGTGCTTCGCCTCTGGCAGCGTGGCTTTCTCGTTGGGATCTATCCCAAATGTAGAATCCTACAGGGATTACAAGTCCCTTGGGCTCAACAGAAGAAGTTCCTCTTGTAAACAATGTGGGAAAACCATATAAGACACCGGGACAATGATCTCCAACTTTATAAAGCACTTGAAAAGTCACCCGGATAGGTCAGTGTTGTAGCTAGGCATTAAGCTAATGCTAATTAGCCTCAACCCAGTTCCTGCTATCTGTTATATGTGTTGCTTTGAAATGTTTTCCTCAGCAACAATATATGTAATGACATCCTGGTGACTATAAGAAGTCAGGTTTGGTTGAAAAGAGGGCTTGTTTATCATTCTACGTTAACGTTTGTGTGTAACGTTACCTAATTGTTGCCAAAACTTTCACACAGCCAAATTTAGCCCACTTTTATCCAAGATGCTTGATTACTTTTACCACTTTGTGTTGTAACCATATTACAACATTAAGTTTTTGCTTATGCAGGCTAGCTTGCATTATTCAGGTGGACAAATGTGCAGTGTTGCTGCCATTTGTATTGTTTCATATTGCAGCGAATAGATGCAAAATTAATAAAATAAAACATTTCACAGCTTCAAATAATCCCTACAAAACTACAGTAGGTCTAGTAGTTGTGTCCTTGTCTTCAGTTCAGTTACATTTATATGTAATGTGTTAGTTTTTGAGCTGTTCAAGTGAAAAATTCATTTTTGATAGCAGTTGAATCAACTGGTTTTTTCTTCATTTAAAATGTAACTACTGTATTTTGTAAAGCGTGTCTAAGATCTAGTGGTGGTTCTTATTTAGTCCTATCAGTTATTATAAAAACAAAGAACAGGTCATTAATTTTTCGATAAACAGTAATGTTAAAATGGAACCACCATGGAGACTTGAGACTTGACTTTGACTCTAATTTACTGACTCGTGAGTCACTAAATTAGTCACTCTGCTTACCTGTTTGGTGTGCGTGTGTGAAATCATCTGTTCCAAAGAAAACAAACAGAATGAAATCATTTTGCTGTACAACACATTTCTGAGTTTATGAAAGGTGTCGTTGTATGTATACTGAGAGCTTTTTTGTTGTTGTCCAGGTTCAGCCGGCAGTCTCCTCGTCCCAGGAGCGCTCCGGGGGGACCCACAGTAGTTCATCTTTGCGTCGCCAGCAGACATTCCCACCAGCCGTCTCGGCCTCCCACTACAACTTCCAAGACATGTCTGCTCTGGCTTCAGTCTCTGCGTGTGGCTCTGGCCTGTACAGTTACCCAGCATCCACTGCGCTCTCCTCAGCGTCTCAGGCCATGGAACAGCTGCTGGGTCGCGGACACGGACACGGGCACTCGCCCTCTGCCTATGCAGCAACGTACACCTCATCTTCCTCCTCCAGGAGAGACTCGGCCAGTCGTAAGGATTCAGTCAGCAGTCTGCTGCACGGGCTGCCCGCAGCCTACCAGCATCAGTTCACTACCGGCTCACCGTACGTCAGCGTGACGCCGCGGGCCGAAGCTTACAGCGCTTACCAGCTCAGCCCGCGACGCCTCACACAGTACCCCTACCTATAAAAAAAATCACGTGCTTTAAAATCCGTCCTCACACACCACCACAAAGCGACTTTTAAACTCAATTTGTAGTTGAACAGCTGTTGGTAGATGAAGCGGGTTTAGTCACTTATTTTATTAATTTGAAATGCTCTTTTAGACTGTTTTAGTGTTTTGAAATGTCTGCTGGTATTATTTGATGTTGTATCGTTATTCCTCCTCCACTTTTCATTTACAGCTCATATTTTATCCCCGTCTTATTGAGATGCACAACTAAGGCATTGTGGTAAATGTACTTTACACCTGTTGATCTGAGGGGTTCATGTGGAGATTTTCTCAAGACGGGCTCACCAATAGAACGTCACAAGTTATTTGTTTTTAATGAGCCTTGTTGAAATGGCTTCACACGAATTAACTGAGCCCCTGTGTTTTAGCAAACATATTCATGACTGTATCCTTAACCATGTCTTTGTTTACTCACAAAAAAGTCTTTTACTATGTTTAAATTATGTTGTGTCAGTATAAGGTAGGAAAAGGAAGGTGAAGTGATCATGAAGATGTTAAATAAGTTTAAGCTGAGAAAGGTTCAACTGTGATGGATCTGTTTAATTTAAATGCACATGTGATTCTCTTAACGTAGCGACAGTATTTAGGGAGGATAAATCACGTCCTTATGCAATAGAAGTTTTAACTGTATCAACAGAGTGCTGAATGTATTTATGTAGTAAAGAGGAGTGTGAGGAATGACGTGAAAAGCTTGTTTTAAAGTATAAAAAAACAGAAGGAAAAAAAAACTAAAATGTTTAAGATCTCTCTCCTTAAAATACAAGTTATGTCCAATTGGTAATTTCTGTGAATTCTACATTAGGCCCTTACTGTTTTCATCCTACTAATTATTAAATGGATTTATGGCCAATTTTTCCAAATATATATATATATATTAAACAACTCATTTTGTTCTGTTCCTTGTATTTAAATGAGCAGACACTGTGGAAATGAAAATCAGGAAATTATAAAAAGCTTACTGCTGTACAGAGTGACTGAAGTACGAAGACACAATCTGAGCAACAACTCAAAAGCTGATTTAGCATTTATGACATAAATCACCATAAACATTGCAAATCTGAAATGTTTCTCTAACCAGGTGTATGAAACATGCCATAAACACAATCGTGTCTGAATAACTCTTCATTTTTCATGCAAACTTAGCAATTATCGTTCGATCGTGTGAGTTGATCCAGATGTGACACACATCTGTTCAGTGACACTGTACCAGCAGGAAAAAAAAAACAAAAAACTTCCTTCCCACCACCTTCAGTCTTGGATTGTTGTGAGTTATGAAAGCGTTTCAGTAAATTCTTCTCTGTTGTGTTTTGCATCAGTTTTGTGTTGAATGTCTGAATATTTAACTGTGTTTCATCTTAACATAGTGTAGTTTAGATTCTGTTTAGTAGGACTAATTCAGGGAAAAGATTTCATCTTAAATAATTCACTGTCACTGTTTTCAATAAAACAACCACAAGTCCACAACTTCTCATTTTATTTATCTTGATCTCCATGCAAGTAACCATGAATTAATGTGATAACTTTTATAACTTTGTTAACTTTTTTATACTTATAAAGAGAAGAAAGCGTCATAGTATGCTGAGGCTCCTGAAGGTGCCCGAGCTGCCTGAAGATCAACTTGCAAAGATGATCCAAAAGCAAAACGGGCTATGAGAAAAATTCATGTGCTATGTAAATTTCCCAGCATGCAGCACCAGGATGGAGCTGAATGACATTAGCAGCCCTCCGTGTGGTCTGTCTGTGGGAGCACACAGCCCAGAGTTTTCAGCCACTTCAGAAATTTAGACCCATGGTGTGTGGAAACAGTCCTGAAGTGCAGCAGAGAGAGAAAGATGATCAGAAATACAGAGCGTCCGTTCCACAATCTCTATAAGTAAATGCAAAACGGGCTGTGAGAAAAATATTTTTATGTTTATTCTCTTGATCTTTCATTCAAAATATTAACAAAAATATAACCTTTGACTAAAGTAAAATAATTAAAAGGAAAAAATTGTTACCATGAAACAATTATTTTTCTCAGTAGGCCTGGAAGAGGACGTGTGTGTGTGGAGTCAATATACACACACGGTCCATTGGTTCCAATGGACAAAGAATCTCCAAGCATCATGCTGGAGAATTGCAGATGTTAATTGGATCTTGGGGTCAAAAAGTCTCCAAAACTACAATCAGATGCCACCAGGACAATTGAGAAAAACATGATGATGAATGATGAATTTCATGACAAGAATTTCTTTTTCCTTTCAATTATTTTGCTTTAAAGTATTTTTGTTAATATTTTGAATGAAAGATCAAGAGGATAAACAATAAAGGCATTTTTTTTCACAGCCCATTTTGCTTTCATTTGCCATGCTTTCCAATATTAGCGGAGGCCGTGATTACACAGTAACTTTCTGCAGTCATCACTCCAATCAGGAGGAATATGAACGTATCTCTTCTTAAAAATACTCACAGTGTTTCTTTCAGCTGCTCCTCCTCTGTCTCACACATTTCTTGTTGCAGCTCCTTGTGAGGTGAGATCTGGTCCCAAATGTGCGTGTTGACCCACAGGGCACCGGACAAGCACAGGCTGTCCGGGGTGCAGGTAATCCAGCGGCACAGCGGGCAGGACGTGGTGCAGACGCCGATCAGCATGGTGGACATGATCTCAAGACAGGAGGAACAAACGGTGTGGTTGCAGTGGAGGACTCTGGGAATCCGGTCACTGCGACTGTATTCCATGAAGCACACAGGACACTCTCGCTCTTCATTCAGTGGCATGGCGGCTGAGCGATGAAGACGATGGGGCGGAAAGTGTCTGCTGGAAGCTGAAGGTCTTTCTTCACCAGGCGCAGGCCGGTAATATGACGATCTGTGGCACACGACAGGACAGTAACACAGTAAATGAAGCAGGAAAACAAAAATTAGGCATAAATTCTTACACAAAACTCTAATATTTCTGTCATTTTAATTGGAAAAGACTTGAGCAACAGTAAATTAAATCATTGAAAAAAATATCCATAATTGAATATAAAGCATTTGGTTGCCCTTTAAAAGAATACTTGCCTTGGAGAGGTAGCGTTGATGTTGGCACAAATGAAATTTGTTTGAGCGTCTGTCTGGTTGCCGCTTTTAAAAGCACGCAGATACGTGTTATCGTGATATAATGGTTCAGATCTTTCCAAGGAAGAGTGATATGAAGTGATGCAATTACTTTAGTGTTCTGTGGAACTCTGATTAAACGCTTCCTTGTAGAGCCTGTTTGACATTCAGGAAAACGAATTTAGAAGTAAATGCAACGTGACATTTTCCCATCATATTAGAAAACTTTGACATTGTTAGAGACAAATGGACAGTAAGTGAAATATTTCAAAGAAGCAGAAAAACTTTGTTTTCTAAAATGCCCTGCCGAGCAGAGTTATTTATTTGTATTTGCTATGAAAACATACAATACCACACAAGGTAACTGAAGCGTGGAAAACGTCATTTCCTGTAGAATCACACAAACGCACACTCATCATTTACAGTTTGTCTTTCGCGAGGGTGCCGAAAAGAGCAACAGAAAATCAAAAATCTTATGCTTTCAGACTTTCTGTTGAAATGATACACAGTAGAACCATCCTTTTTACTAAATGCAATGCACAACAGTAAATTATTAGCAATTATTTACGCCTGGGCCATAGCCTGTCTGTGTTCCTCTGAATCATTATACCATAACAGACTGGCCAAGCGGATCTATAAATAAACACAAAAGAAATATTATCAAAAAGAAAATAACATACAGAAGAAAATGTTGGTTCTCCTCGTGTGTATGTGTGTGGACCTGCAGACTGATGCTGCTCCGGTCAGCGAAGCCGATTGTAAAAGGTTTTGGTCTCCAATCACGTCTGTGCAAAAACTGGATTCACTGCTTGGCTCATGGGTCGACTGTGAGTTAAAAGGAGCTCTCTGGTGATTTTGCATGCTTGAGCCCAATATATACAACCCGCAAACACGCGACATTACTACCAACCATTTCCCAAAACACGCTAGTAGAGCGGCAAATATAATTATTTTTCCTCACTACCAGGATGCCATTGGTTTCAGTTCATTCCAGTATGCAATAAAAAAATCAACTTGTAGAGACTTGGAATGCACTTAAGATTAGTTTCATTCATCACAATGAACATGACATCCATTACATTTTTTTTTTTTTTTTTTTTGTTACAATTACCTAATTTACCCCATCCAACACAGAGCTGCATGGAAGAAAATGTCTCTGCCAGATAATCTAGTCCCTGGAGAAGACAGATTTTACAGAGACATTAAAAAACAACTGTCCCTTCTACATTCAGATTTATGTGTTAGCATGCAAAACGTTGAATTTTAAGGTTGATTTTGAAAGATTAGGAGATTTAGTAAAATAACAGGAAATCTAAAATACAGTTTTATGTTTTGGAAATTGGTTGCCAGTAATATACAAGTAGTATTGTTTTGGCTTAAACGTGCAAAATCGCCAGTATGATCCTTTAACATAGTTGCATTGTGCATCAGTAAACAACACAGTCTATAACTGTCACGTCACTCAGTACTGCTAATGCTCAGTACATTTACCTGCACTGGACTCCCATTTTATTCTGGACTGAGATGAAGACAAAAATGCTCAGAAAGACATAAGGAATTCATGAGATTTTTTCATTAGGCAAATATACATGAGTTTTGACTTACTTAGTTGGTTAATGAAAGGAAAGCACACCAGGTGAGGAAATGGAGGTGACTTATTTCTATTATAAGCTGATCCAGTACTGCATATTGTCTGCTGAGCAGATTGAACCAAAAATATTGCAGCACTTTTGACAGATTCTGATTGGAATGTAACGATCCCGATTTTTTCAGGTTTTGCTGAGTCTCCTTCCACTAGCCACAAATATCAGAAATGAGTGGAAATTCATTTGTTCTGCTCAAAGTATTGAAAAATTACATACAATTCAATAGCAAAAAGAATGCCCGTTTCTCAGGATAGCAGACTTCATTATGAACAGATTAGTACTTTAGCAGAAAATCATTCCAATGAAATTGTCACAGTGAAGTCTGTAGATAATCCTCAGTAAGTGGGACACTTTTTGAAAAAATTTCTGAGATTTTCAGTACTACAAATGAAATTTTATTCACTTCCACTTTAGTGCAGAGGCAGCAGAAAGCTGCTGTTTGTAAATTGGATGAACTGCTCCTTTATCTTAAAGGTTCTTCTAACTTCAGGTAACAGTATTTCTAAGGAGACTAACTCCTCTGCACTTTCTCCTTATTTGAAAACTTATTGTTCTATTTATGTTGGACTGTAAAACATCATTTTGTTGCATGAAAATAACAGATATATAAATAGATATCTGAGTAATACTGTTCAGAAGCACTTTTGTTACCCATTAAATATTCCATCTTCACAGAATGTGCACAACATGGACATTGATTTTTACTTCACTGCAGTTTGCCTGGACTTTACTTTGACGTTGGCATTTGGTTTATCTAAAGGGAAATGCCATTCGACACTTGACTTAGCTCAATCAAAATGGTGCCAGAGAGGAACGATGCATTCAGAGTTCCAAAGATTATTCATAAGACATGAGAGTTTTTAGAATTGAGACGAGCCTCCAGCATGTCTCACTCTACAAATTACCATCCATTTATATTTTCTTCTGAGTTCTGAATTCTACACTCTCCTACAACCCATGAGCCAAGCGTGTCCTTCTATCAACATAAACCACTAAAGCAGAGAGTGGATCACAACCATTTTAACAGTACCCCCCCCCNCTTCCAGACTGCCACTCCCATCCACTCCCCCACCTCCTTTTCAATCCTCCCTGTGTGGGTCGGCTTTGAATTTCCATCTTCCAAAGTTCAGTAGTGGTGGTGGTGGTGGTGGTGGTGGTGGGACCAGGACTGAACCTCCCTCCCCACAGTGTGTTTTTTGAATGTGGAGTCCACTAGCTGGCTCACCTGCAGAAGGAGCGTCTCTCTAAATCATCAGCTCCTCTCACTCCTGCGCTATGCTCCTCAGCACATACTTCACTGTGTAGGCAAATGCTGCAAAGCCGACAATGACAAACAGATTGGCTAGAGCCCCACCCAGAAGTCCATGGTTACGATTGGCCTGCTGCAGGCCAGGAGCAGGGTTGGCACCCCCCAATGGGACAGGGGCTCCATTGAGGGCGGGAAGGCCATAGTGGGCTTGTTGGGGGTCACCGTCGGGCACCACATCGGGGAGGGGGAGAGGCTGAGTGCGGGCGCTTAACTCCTCCTGAGCTTTCTGTTTCTGCTTCATCTCCTGGAGGAAAGATAAAAATGGACGGGAGAAATGAAGCAATAAGAAAGAAAAAACAAAGAAGAACAATTCGAGTTAGAGATCACCTTACACCTACATCGACTACATCAGGAAACAGCTCGCAAAACACTTTATCTTTGAGATTGAAGGCCAGGCTTTGGGCTGAGAGCTGTCTTTTCTGGGGAAAAAAAAAAAAAAAAAAAAAACATTAAAATGAGACATTACAGGTTGACTGTGCAGCATTTAGGATCATCTTTCTGCCTGTACGCACTGTGTAGTCAGAGGTCTCGATGCTACCGAGGGTGGGGCCTTTTTCCACCATGAAGCTGAGCAGACCTGTGAGGATGGTGGACACGGACCATGCCGGGTTCCATGTATCTGGATGAAAGTCTGTGATGGACAGACATAACCTGCAGAGAAACAGGCAAAATAGTATGTAGTTGTTATTTTTCATGCTCAAATCTATGAAAACAGTAACTCAGGCTGAAAAAGAGTCAGTCCAGCTTGATCCTCACTGTCAAGTGTGTTATCTATCTAAAACATAAACATTTTTGGGTGATTCTTCTGAACACTAGCATATAAACATATAAACCCGACTGCTTTCTGACGTAACCAGAAGTCACTCTGTACCACCTGAATCTTTTGAAGCATACGGAGGACTTCAGGTCACAGCTAGCACACGCTTACCTTGTGTTACACTTGAATCGCCCGTTTGGTGTTATCATATAGATACTGGGTGGTTTAAAAGGAAATTCTCGAGGAAATATGAGTTTTCCATGGTAATATCCTCCTGCGGAAAACAGATTAACTTGTGCCATTATGCAGGTAAATAAAAAACGAAACACAACAGACAGTGTGAAACCGAAGACACAGACAATATAATTCAGCTTGTCTGGCTCAACTTGTTCCTGAGTCATTACTTTACACTAGTAATGCGCGGATTGCAGTTATACCCATGGTTGATCTGCGGGTCAGCTGGGTAGAGTCATAAAAAATTAACATTTCTGATTAATAGCGGATGGGTTCGGGTGGGTGAAATATGCCTCAAACATCATTAATGAGGGAAATATTAATTACATTCTCTAAAATGTGAACAGCATATTTTAAGCTTAATTTTTCGTCAGGCATGATTTAGCAGACTATACTCTTAGCACAACAAGCGCTGCGAGCGAGTGCTCATTCAGCGCAGCTGAGCGCATCATAGAGGCGAGGCAGAGTCGCCTAAATCCTGGCACAGTGGATGCTATTTTATTTTTGCACAGTGCAAAGAAGAAGTCTAATTAAGTATTTGAGGCTATAACGTGTTTAGCCTGGATTGGCACCAGTTTGGTTCTGCTGTAGAAGTTACAACCCTTTTTATTTTGAACTGCTGAGCANCCTGGATTGGCACCAGTTTGGTTCTGCTGTAGAAGTTACAACCCTTTTTATTTTGAACTGCTGAGCAGTTTATATGCCCATTTAGCCTATATTACTTATGTTGGACACAGCCTTCGAGTATTCATGGTTCGTAACAGACTGTGTTTTGGGAGGTTGCAGCGACATTCAGAATATGCCAGCCTGTGTTTGGACTGCTGAACGTGTCTTTTTTTTTTTTTTTTTTNTTTTTTTTTTTTTTTTTTTCCCCCTGGTGCAGCAGCCAAACTTTATTTTAAATTATTTCTTTACAGTGTTTGAGAAGCTGCTGTGACATTCGGATTTTTAAGGGCTGAAAGATGTCGGTATGTGTGTGTTCAGGCTATTGTGCCTGTTACCATTTCATTTTTTCTAAAAAACTTTGCTTTATCAATGTTAATTTAATTAAAATCAGCCTACTTCAGTGTAATATGTTACCATATCATCACCGGTAGACGGGGTTGGATTGGCCATCGGGAGAGGCCATCAGGAGAATTGTCGGTACGTTCGGTACCTCGGGCGGCCCCAAGAACGTGAAAGCAGAGAAAGCGACAAAGCGAAACCAAACTCCGTGGTTCCCCATTGGTCCCCCCCCCCCCCNTAGGATCCCAATCTGACCCTGCCGGTAGAGGTGCAGTGGAATGTTCGTGCGGGTGCGGGTCTCTAAATTGGAGAAAATAATTCCTTCAGGTGGGTGTGGGTGGATGAGTCAAAATATACGTGCAGATTCGGATGATGTCAGAGCAGATCTGTGCATCTCTACTTTACACTATTAAAACCCATGAGTGGAAAGATGTTTCGCTAACATGTTAAGGTCAAGAAGAAGTGGCTTGTCTAAACACAGCTTGACAGAGATATGTTGTTTGGTAGTTTTTACCTTCATATGGAGTTTTCTCAGGTCCTCTGACTACATAGTGCCTAGTGAAGACAGAAAACATTTCTATTAGCCAATAAACATTTCTACATAATGGAAAAATACTATAAAATTTCTAATAAAAAAATAAACCTGTCCAAAAAACATTCAGAATTTATGGTGCCTATAGACTGTCAAATACAAAGAACCAAACTGGCGATCGTGCATGTTTGAGCCCAATTTATACAACCTGCATACATGTTACAATATGGACAACCAATTTCCAAAACAAAAATCTATTTTAGTTTTCCTGTTACTTTTTCAAATCACCTAATCTTTCAAAATCAAATGTTCAGGTGATACATCCACTTTAAATTCAATGTTTTACCTGCTAGCACTTCTGCAAGATGGTAGAAGGCACAGTCATTTTAATTTCTTGGTAAAAGCTGCCTTCTCCTGGGACTATATTTGGTGGAGAAATACATTGTCTTCCATGCAGCTCCGTGTTGGATCGGTAAAATAAAGTTACTTCAGCAAAAAACCTAACAGACATGTGGTATGTTGTGATGGATTATGTATCTCAAATTTCAAGGCTCTACAAGTTGAGTTTAATAGCGTACTGGAATGTACTGAAAACAATGGCAGTCTGGAGGGTAGGAAAAACAATTCTGAATTTTACTGCTAAAGTAGTATATTTTGGAAATGATTGCCAGTAATGTAACGTGTATGGATTATATGTCTTGGTCTTAAACATGCACAGTCGCCAGTATGTTCCTTTAAGTGTTGTTCCTTTTCACCTGTAGCCTACTGCTTCATGTGGACTACAGATAATTTTTACCAAAAATGTCTTTATTCCTACTTTATGTTGAGTCAAAAATTGATCAGATAAAATAAAAGACTTCCCTTTCATTATTGTGTTCTGGCAATAAATATGAGAAAAAAACTAGACCTGTTTCCTTATTTCCTTACTTCCCTGGAAGAGGAAATCTTTCTAGGTGGGCTGACAATAACCAGATTCAATATTTAAACTGGTCTTAAAAGAATTTGATGTGACATTAAATCACTAATACTTATCTGAATTTAATGGTCCTAAGTCTGGTGCAGCTATTAAGTTTTTTTGTTTTCTGTTTTTTTTATAGCTCATCTGATAAATACTGCTCAGTATTTCTAAGACTACAGACCAGACTGTGAAAAATATGAAGGTAAATTCAATGTGTTGCACTCCTCAGTACTTCTGCAAGTAATAAAACATTCAATTTTTATCACATTGCATGTTTCAATTAGAGTTAAACAGCAATGACGTTCATCTCGATTATGAACTCTATTTTAATAGTAGCCAGTCCTGCGGTGCACAAACATGCCAGAGCATGTGACTTAGTGACAAAGTCTACAAACTGGTGGCCACACTAACTCTGATTACATAAACAGTCCACAGCTAGAACACCTCACCACTATTCCAGTAAGTAAGTCAATCTGTTTTGCCGAGTTTTCTCTCACATCTGGCTTTTTTCTTTCATTTCAGCAACTCATTGACTGGTGAAGTAGTGACAGTACGCTCTCTTTGCAAAACCAAAGCCAAAAATCTTATTATAGTCTTACTGCAGTTCATGTAGGAAGAGAGGCCTTGCTTACCATTCTAGGATGTTGGAGGGGAGAGGTTCTGCACAGATATAAGGCACAGGGTCTTTCTTTATCCTGAGGTAATCCTGCTTTAATCGCTGAGTGGCTGTCGTTGGAGCTCTCTTATTCCCGTTGTTGTTCATCTGAGGATTCAAGACACACACCAGTGAGATACAACAACTTGTCTTCATAGGGGCTCTTTCAATACATTATTGATACACTGGTACAAGACTCTACAAACAAAATTTCATTTCTGCTGTCTACATAGTCTGTGAAGTTGAAAGCATTTAATAATGTAGAGCACACATACAGCACGACTGATTCCTGGCTTTGGAAAAAATTGGAATAATTTTCTCCTCAGTTGTAGTTATAATGATGTATCCTAATCAACTTTATCACAACACCATATTGTGTTCTTTTTTTTGTTTTGGGGGGGGGGGGNAGGAGAGAGAGAGACAGGCACAACTGACACTCCAAACCATCGTGCAAATTTTAATAATATTTTAATATAAATGTAAGAACCCAGTGACAGTGGTGGAAACACTATTCACATCTGTTGATTAAATGTACATGTAACACTGTAAAAATACTTACGGTACATAAAATAAAAAGAACAGCCTTGTATTCTAAAATGTGCTTAAGTAAATTAGTATTAAACTACCAAATATGAATCAAGAATAGTCCCTTTCAAAGTGTAAAATTTTATTTTGATGTGGCTGCAGCTAATGATGTACTTGATCATGCTAATTGTGTCATCTGACATGTCAAAAATAATGACAACCAGACCTGGTGTTATGGGCGGGCATTTGGGGGCACTGCCCACCCATTTGAACATCTTGCCCCCCCAGATGAACTCGGCAGTTTAAAGAAAACAAAAAAGAATATATCCACTATCATTTAAAACAATTTCTCTGTGGTCAAATAAGACAACAGAGAAGTAATTATGCTAATTATCATAGCAGCACAACACAGAGGTGTCCTCACTACGAAACACCTTTAATGTTTTCAAAATATGTGACTCCTGTCCACTGCAGAGTGATGACTGGAACTCAATTAGTTATTAACTGACTCACCTGTTTTCTTTGTTTTAGAGTATCTGGTTGCTGTGTCTTAGTCAGTAAGGAGTCTAACAAGGAAACAAAAACGGCTGCCGTGGAGATCTCCAGTTTGTCAGCAGCTGCCGTCAAGTTAGTCACTTTTGCGCATTGCCCATTTGACAGTTTTTTGTAAGACAGTAGCCTATTTTATTTCCTTCACTAAATGGTCAGCAACATTCAAACACTTCCGTCTGCCAGTGTCTCCGTTTCTGTCCTTGGGTCCACCCAGACATCGTTACAGATTCTGTGGCCCATTTGCTCTTTTTCCAACCAATAATCGTCATCGCCATAACAACACGTCAGACTTTGGTAACATGTGTCTATTTCTTATGATTTCAACTGAGTTATGTAATTCTATAATGCCATCTTGTCTGACCATTGTNGTCTATTTCTTATGATTTCAACTGAGTTATGTAATTCTATAATGCCATCTTGTCTGACCATTGTAAATGCAGAATAACAGCTTTTGTCTTTATTATCATGCAGGTTACAGGTACATCAGTGCAGTTTATACACGAGTTTGTAGCCTATAACGTTGTAAATTTTCTTGGGTGTGGGTAATACACTGTGCGTGTCATAGCCTACTTGAGGAATTACAAGTAATTAAAATTAATTTAAACTAAACAAACAGGCTGCAAAATGTGTCAAATTTACACCTGTCGCAATGTGAATTTATGACTGCTCCTCAATAAAGTTTGGCAACGCGAGAAATCAAGATGGATTCACATCATCCAGTGATGATGATTTGGTGCTGACGCTTTTGACAGAAAAAAAGAGAAAATGCTTGTGGACAGCTTATGGAGGTGTGTCTCAGGTCACATTAATATCTGAGCCATTTGGCTGTAGGTACATAGGCCGTGTATAAAGGCGCACATGCCGGGCGGGCGCACGGACTGTGAGCAGATGAACAGGTGAAATACATCTCTGCCGAGATTTGCATCCCCAAGATGAAGGAATGAAATTGATTTCACAGCTCACATTTGGGGTTATTTCGATGTGACAGGGAGAGTTTGGTGCATGTGAGCCTCCTCGGGGCTGAGAAAGGAGGGGATGTATTTTTCGGCAGAAATAACGACAAAATAAGAGTGGAACTATAATCGATGCTGCCCATATACCTCCATATACCTTATATATATTGCCCCTAAGAAGTGCCATAATCACTGTTGATAAAAGTTTTTGAAAGGAATAAATATTGTCTTAGATTACATGATCCATTGTCCAGGAGTGGGGATGCAATTCTCAGCAGGGATGCAGTTTGAGGCACAACAAAGATGCGCGCCGATGCCCTGCCACTTAATTTGCTCTGCAGCCGGGACTGATGACAACTGTTCATCACAAGCTACATGAACACAAAAAGTTATCTTACAGTTGCACATTTAGTCAGATCTGTACTAAAAACATATTTCTAAGGTATGCAATTTAATTGATATTTAACAGAGAAGTTTAACAAATCCTCAGAACATTTTTGGATAACTTACTTTAATATGTAGCTGCATCTAAAGTGATGCCTTTAAATATATTACTTTGCCCTATAACCAGTTAAAAAAAAAAAAAAAGCACAATGTTTTTCAATTTATATCTAAATGAAACAGAGAAAAGCGGAAAATCCTCCCTGTTGAGAGGCTATATCCAGTATGTGTTTGACCCCTTTTCTTCATAAAGCATTAAAATGACTAATCGTCTATTAAATTAGTGGTACTTATTATTTACAGATGATCAAAACGGTCATTTAATAACTGACTAAGCCATCAATCGAATAAAGATTTGAGTAATTCAGCTACTTGTAGTAATACAAATTCATCTGTGTTTTGCTTGTAGAGTTTTATTCCGCCAATTAAATGTAGTGTTTTGCGAACTATAACTTTGAAATGTAGTGGAGTAAAAATATTAATTCTCACAATGGGGAAACAGTCACGTAAAGTGCTAATATTTCCAAACCGCATAAAGTCGAATCTAATTTAACAGAATCTAATTTAAATCAACTTCCAAATTATGCCTACTGCACTCAAAACAATTTCACTACCAGCTCAGCAACATCTTCCATATTCAGACTTTAAACTGTACTGAGTTTAACTAGCAGCTCGATATCATTGCAGTCGTCACTTTCTAGCTGGTAATTAACAGGCTACTTAATGCAGACTAAAGTATGTTAACGTTAATCCGCTGACTGACAAGCTAAGCTAATGTTAGTTCACTGGCTAGCTGAGACGGGTAAGTGAAGTTAGCTAGGTATCGGACAGTTAGTTTGCTTTCGTTTCTGAGCCCACGACCGTTAACAAACCAAGCAGTTCAACTTTAAATACACAAAAGTAAATTTTAAGCATTTTACGATTTTGTAAACCGATGGTCTTTAAGTATGTAAGTTAACGTCAAACAGGCTAAGTGGACACGTTGAGTTGAAGCTAGCTACTAGGTGACAAGTCTTGTGTTCATAGTTAGCTAAAGGCTAACCTAGGCCACAGCTGTGTTGAGCTACCCAGCAACGGTTAGATCACTAGTCCCCTGACTAAGGAGATCTGAGTCCCACATTTGTTTCATACACACAAGGTAGATGTCGTGTCACACACACACACACACACATACCTCTCCAGAGACTCCAATGAAAACAGCTGTTTACAGCTGGACCACAAATACGACTGTTCTTTTCGCTGTCAAACCCAAAAGCGATAAGATGTAGCAGCAACGTAGCGTTAGCGATCACCAGCAGGAGAAAAATGACGCTTCCGCTTCTCTTCTTCATTTGTGTTGTTGCAGCTGGAACATAAGTGAAAAGCTCATTACCGCCACCTTACTAGGTGGCGGTAATGCGCCAAATCCCAAATCTGACAATCTTGAAATTTGGAACTTTTTTATGTCTTAAAAATTTAAAACGAGTCCTGAGATTGTGCTAGCAGATGATGAAGACCACCGTTTTTATGCATTGTTATTTTAGTATATTATTCACTGTAGAGTTTATGCATGGTTAATCAAGAAAAATATTGTCACCAACTGATTTGAAATATTAGGCTTGCTATTAATTATACTATTTGGAAAACATATTTAATATCACGTTACCTTTAATTAAATTTTGTCAGCATATCTATACTTCCCATTTTAGGTATTTTATTATCACCAAGACACACAGGCCTGACACATCATGTGTGTATCTGTATACTCCTCTTTTTTGCTTTTGCTTTGAATATATGCTTGCTACTGCATAAAGTTTCTTGATGCTATTTGACAGCCAAGTGTTAAACACTGAAACAGAATGAAATGCACAAAAACATTCCAAAAAAAGCACGTAGCTACAGTTATTTCTGTTGTCAATTTTATTTCTGCCACTAGTTGCAAAACATTTGAAAAGCATTTTGACTGTGAAAAGACTTTCAGTTGCTACAAATCTGGAATTGCAAAATGACTGAAATCATACAAAGACATTAAAAACAACATGACACATTGTTAGATCTTACAATATGCTCTATGTTACAGTATGAGAAAAAAAAGATAGTAAACACAATTTATTGCACAGAAGTGGTAAATGACAGCAACTACTTATTGCTGCTGTCAATTACCAAAATGAATGTCAAGCCACTGAAGTAAGGCTTAACTTAATGAAAAATTTGAACTATACAGTTAACATTCTGAGATGGCAAAGTTCAGTCTTCTTGAACCTGGCAAAATGTGTTTTATTAAATATATCAATATTAACTGCTTGCTACAACAGCAGATGAAGACAGTTGCAAGCCATTTATTCCATAAAGCATATTTAATGTGTCTGCATGTTTTGACCATCATCTTACAGCTTGTCTCCAGCATCAGGATGTCTCTCTTTAGGCCATGTACTGTAGCTGCCTCCCTCTGCCCCAAACAGTGACTGTGACCATGAGTGTGACTGAAGAGTGGTCACATAAAGTGATAGTCAGTGGTCACTTGGCTTCTGGTGGCGGCTGAACTGTATGCTCCTTCTCAACTTCTTGGGGTGGAAAGACGCGAGGAGAGAAAACTCGCGAAAGACATCAAGGCAGGAGATGTCACCTGCAACAGGGGATACTGAAAGTCAAAGGGTTTTGTCCCATTTGCAAAGTATCTGGAGACTACAAGACCTTTTCCATTTATTTCAGTGAGTTTGGCGAGTTATTTCAACATATAAGCTATAAGCCAGCAAACATTGTAGTCTCCAGTAACCTGCATTTATTATTCAGCCAGAAGGAAAGCAGAGAAAGTGATAATTGTGCTTTTCTTTCTGATAAGAAACCCCTGTCTTATCAACCCACAGAAGAGGTGACTCATTCTTCTGTAAAGCATGTTTGTCCAAGAAAATACATAGTAAAATAAATGATGGATAAAAGCTCCACAAGAGGCTTAAGTTTTACTTTGTAGATTTTTTTTTTTTTTTTTTTTTTTTTTGAAAGTTAAGCCTGCTAGAGTACATGGAAGAGCATTAAAGTTTGGGTTAGTTTGCAAAACAGAAAATGAACTCAGGGAAAGAGTGGTGAGCATCCTGTCCATTTCATTTATACAGTACATCATCCTGGGTCAGATCAGATGTATCTATCAATCTAGTGATCAACTACCTATCTATCTATCTATCTATCTATCTATCTATCTATCTATCTATCTATCTATCCATCTATCTATCTATAACTATATTTTTATATTTTTACTATGGACAACATTAATATATGTGATCGCTTCTTTATTACAGCTGAATCTCCATCTTAGGCTGTACTTAAATTGTTCAGTATGAGACAGAAACTCCCATGAACTTCTACATGTCTTGTTTTTCCCAAAGAAACCCAAAGCATAGATTTACAAGTCCAAGCCAGCTCCCAATATTTTTCCAAAGAGTAGAAATGGATTAAGACCCTAAAGAACACCCACACCATCACAGCAGAGATAAAGAATTTCACCACTAGTCCCCTAGTAAGACGGCTCAGGATGCTTCACTCACTCTATCCCAAACATCCCTGGGTTTTTCCCTCCTGCTGCCCGTGGCAACCCCTGTAGTAACAGAAGCAATGATATGTCAGTCACTTGGTTTCTCAGATGTATACTTGCTGTTATATCTTAAGTATAAGTTGGGGAGTTAGGCATTTCTGACATGTGAGGACAATTTTTCAGTGATGGTATAACAATGTTTGTGAGATAAATAATAAATAAGTAATAAATAAGTTGGGGAGTTAGACATTAGACATTATTCAAGGCAGAATGTTCCAACCGCAGGCTAGAACTCGTGAAACAATTTGATATCAAAAATTAAAGATGTTTAATGCTCAAGCAGTTTTTATATAGTTGCACACAAAAATGCATTGTTTTTGCATTAACCTGACAGCGTGGAGATGCAGATGTCTACAACTCCTTCACATTTCTTACCATGAGGGTACCAGGTTTACTGCTTTGAATAAGCCAAGTGCTCCCAAAAGTTTGTTACAGTGTACCAGATTGTAAAAATAGCATTCTCCCAACATTTAGCGATGTTTCCACATATTTACATTTCTACAGCTACAAATTTTTAGCAACAATTTTTCGGAAAACGAAAACCCCTTCAAGATATCGCTGCAATGTTGAGAGAAAGTTATATATAAGACATGAGACAGGAAACAGAAATGAGCCAATAAGCAGAGAGCAGGGTTAGTTCATCAAGAGCTTCTCAGTTTTATTGTATGCATTTTTTTTTTTTTTTTTTTTGTTCTCCTCAGTGCCTCTAAAGACACAGAATTAAGTACTTCAAAGATATCCAAATGTCAACAGAAGAACATCTCCAAATATAACAGAACTAAGTTACAGTTCTGACAGTTTGTTTTGGAAGAGAATAAAAAGATAAACATAACAGATCAGACAGTCAGGATCCGTGATTGAATGCTGCGAGGCAGGCAGTGGGGTTAAAATGCACAAGCGAACTATTTACAGCATGTTTGCTTATACAGTAACAGCTCCTTTACCTATGTAATTACACACAATAGACACAACACTTTATACGTCAGCTAGAGCAATGGCCCTTAACCGTTTTGTAACAGCAACTTCTCATCATCCCCTAGACTGAATCTACTTGCAGTACACTGAACTATTGCGGCACACTACCAGTCAAAATCCCTCCAGTTAGTCACATTTCTGTTTTTTAAACCTATTTTGACCATGTGAGCACACCAACAGTGTTTTCTACCACTCTGTCACTTCACAAAGCATGGAAATATTATGTTGTATCTACTGAACAGTCAAAAAAAAGTGTGACATCATACAACAAAGTTAGACACTTTCCCTTTTAAAAATCTTTGGCAGAGAAAAATAAAACCACAACAGTAGAAGTTAATTTAAAGTTGTTTGTGAGAGTTAATGGAGAAATTATAGAAATGAGGGGAATCACCACAGATTTGGTCTGTGGATTGAAGGATGGATGGCACGGTTAAAAATGAAGAAAGGTTTGTCACCAAAGGGGTTGTCGTGGCACATGATCATTCCAGAGGACTGCATGAACCGATAAAACCTTAGAAAAATATTTTATCATGCTCAGAATGCAAAAAAAAGGTAAACATTCCCAAAAATAATGCTGACAAAGCATGCAGAATGTAAGCACTAGCCAGCAAGGGAAGCCAGATAGTTCTCTGACCCACAAGTGTGCAAACTTTTATAAAAAAAAAAAAAAATTCTATCTGATGTTCTCCATCATTTTACCACAGACACTGTAACATGGATGAGTATTTACAACAAAATAGAGATGTGGTTTTATACTCATGACTCACTGAAGTTGTTTGAATTGCAACAAACAGAAGCACATGGAAACAGGTGCTTTTTTTTCTTTTTTTTTTTTTTTTNTTTTTTTTTTTTTTTTTAGATGAATCCAGCTTTTATATGGTCTCTGTCCACACTGTTCGAGACAGCTCTGGATGTCCACCATATCAGCTTCTTACAGTAACTTATTAAATTGCATGATCAGTAAATAATGACCGACTGCACTTAATAAAAAAAACCAGAACATATTGCAATTAGAATAACAATAGTCTAGTAAAATCTCTATCAGCCATATGTTTGAATGCCGATTATTGTAATCATAGTTAATTAAGGCCATTTCTAAAGGGAAATGAAAGCATAATCGTGCTACACAAAGTAATCTAAAGACTTCCTGTTACTAATGCATCTGAATGTTTTGAGTTTGAAATGACAATTGTTAACAGAAATGTAGACGAAAACTACATCAGGAAATGCATTGCACTGGTCCACAGTGGAGAAAATCATAAATAAAAAGAAAGAAAAACACAGATAATGGACAACAATATCTGTGGACAAGACATGATATAAAAAGAAACACGAGCTCAGTGTAAAAAATAATACTGTAGGTGGGAAAAGTGCAGTTCTTTTTTTTTCCTTTACATATTGTATCATAATATCACATGTAAAGGACCATAATTATCTGCTTGTCCATTTTGCATGTTTTAGCCTAATATATTTAATTTTCATACATGTTACATTACCGACAATCATTTCCCAAAGGATAAAAGAGTATTTCAGCTTTCCTGATATTTTGCAAAATCTCTTAATCTTTCAAAATCAAATATTCAAGCGATATACCCACCCTAAAAATTGATGTTTTGCCCGCTAATAATTACGCAAAATTATGAAGCCACGGTCATTTAAATTTTTCCATAAACGCAGGTCTTCTTTTGGGAATGTATATTCTCTGGTGGAGATATGCCTGTACATTCACTCCGTGCTTTTTATTGCGGTTAAACGCGAAAATTACAAAACTTCGAAAAAAGACGTGAATACACATCTTGTTCGTGATGATGGATTACCTATCCCACGAATGTTTCAACAAGTTGATTTTAATAGCGTACCAGAACGAACTGAAACCAATGGCGGTCTGGAAGGTAGGAANAACAAGTTGATTTTAATAGCGTACCAGAACGAACTGAAACCAATGGCGGTCTGGAAGGTAGGAAAAAAATATTTTTAATTCACCATTCCAGTAGTATCCTTTGGGAAATGATTGTCAGTAATGTTACGTGTATGAAAATTTAATATATTAGGCTCAAACATGCAAAATGGCCAGTATGGTCCTTTAACTGTCTCCTTATTCCTTGACTCATGCACTTGTTTATCCTCCTATTCACTCACTCATTCATCTATTCACATAATGAAAGTATCTTACAGAGCAGGCATTGGTCTCTTCCCCAAAAGCCCTTCAGTAGTTTTGTCACAGTTTTACTTTAAACCTCCCTCTTCTCTGACTCCTCGTATACACCATAATCCACACCACCTTTGTTATAGCTTGTCAGTTACTCTAAAGCATCTCTTTTAGTAATGAGAAATATACCATTTTTCACCTCATGCCACAGCACATTTAAAGATTACCCATATAACTACTAAATATGTACATCTACAGCTCCGATTAAGAAGAGATGGATCAGTTGGATGTCATACAGATGGCCTGGATACATATTAAAAATGGAGAATGAATACAAATTCTTGAGAGGTAAGAGCTGTTAGCTAACAATAAACTCCCCCCCCACCCTCAAACAAGGGTTACATCACATTAGGAAAAGTTAGAGAACAGCAGTGTTAGTAAAACACTAAATCGTAGATGTAATTTGACTCTGTAAGTGATGTAGTTATCATAGCGTAGGTGGTGCTGAGTAATGGCAAGCGGAAACACAGTACTGAAGCAGAAAAATGGAGGTGGTGGCTGTATAGTTAGTAGAGTCAGAATGGTCCCATGTCCCAAGTGGTACGCTCCCATGAAGTTGCCTGTAAGCCTTGATCTATGTAACTAAAATGACACTAAAGATCAGTGTGTAAGGGCAACTTTGTTGACAATATTATTTTAGGTTCCCTCTAAGGAGGGATACATTATGGAAGTATGCTCTTGGATACAGAGGTGACCACTAGCATTCATCTATGGTGAGGCAGATGAATTCCTGGATGCACTTCCTATACTGCTGCTCAGTGGGGCTGCTGCTGTGGTATTGACCTGGCTGACGCAACGGCGCCTCTGACTCCCGCATCTCCTCGTTCATCCGAGCTAGACGCAACCTGGAGAAAAGAAAAGAGAAGCGAGGACAGAGACAGAAGAGAAAGGCAAGAGAGGAGGAGGGGGAGCAGAATACAAGTGGAGGCAGAAATGAGACATAGTATAATTAGGGAGGCAGGAAGTAAAAAGGGAGAAATATAAATGATTGCGACATTGAGGTGGGAGGAGACAGTCAGTCGAGGTGAGCAGGAGTGTCGAGGGAGAAAATCCAGAGTAGATGGAAGACGAAGACGAGAAAGAGGAAAGTAGGGAAAATAAATTGAAAACTATGACACCACCTCTAAAGCATAAACGATGGCGATATATGAATGTAAACCAGGAACTTGTTGATAAAGGTATGAAATACTGGGAAAGAATAAGGACCGCTTACAGAGTGACAATATCTGCATTGGCAGCCTGGACAGCGATACTTAGGGGGTCATGACCCTGCTCGTCCACCTCCGTCTGTGATGCTCCTCGCTTCAGGAACAGACACACCTGTCTGTAAGATTGAATGGAGACACACAGGAAGAAGAAGAGAAGCGAGATGAGTTGATTAAAATATTGACACCATCTGATTCATGTGTGTTATAGATGATCTTGAGCTCGTGGGCCTTTTTTACCCTGTGTGTCCCAGGTAGGTGGCGTGGTGCAGCGGGCCTCTCCCTCTCATGTCCCGCTGGTTAACATCGGCTCCATTCTGCAGCAGGAACTCACATGCTATCAGAGAGCCCTTGATAGAGAGAGAGAGAAAGACATCAAACCCGAGCGATTCTTCCATCGTGAACTAATTTTAGAAGCACTGCATGTAAAATTAATCTTCCGCTTCTGCTCTCTTGATATGCTGGTGATCCAAGAATCAAAGCTTATGCTGGTGAGCTCCTTTTATCAGCCTGGATAACCTTATCAGCTAAAGCACTAAAATTAAAGCATAAAAATAACTGCAAACAATAGAACTGCACATATTGGTGCTAGCAGCACAGCATTCTTTGAAGGATAATATTAATGTTTTTATGTCTATTAACTAGGCAGCTCTTTTCCTTTTTTATCTGTCTGTGTTGGTGCATTGTCATCTGGCCACTCATTGGAGCAGAGAATATTTGGTCTGTTTTGAATGATGCATGAGTTTTAATGTGATTAAAGAGGTTTCTGTTTCTTCTGAATGTATTTAGTATTATTCCAATTTTGTAAAGGACCATACCAACCAATTTGCATGTTTGAGTCTAATATATTCAATTTTCACACGTTACATTACTGACAATCATTTCGCAAAGGATAAAACCGTATTTCAGTTTTCCTGATATTTTGCAAACTCTCTTAATCTTTCAAAATCAAATGTTCAAGCGATACACCCACCTTAAAAATCAATGTTTCGCCTGCTAATAATTATGCACAATTATGAAGTCATGGTCGTTAAATTTTTTGATAAATGCAGGTCTTCTTTTGGGACTATATTCATCGGTGGAGACATACATTTACTCTGTGTATTTTATTGCGCTTAAAACGCTAAAATTACAAAACTTTGAAAAAATCTAAATATAAGTGTTGTTCACGATGATGGATTACCTATATCCCAAGAATGTTTCAAGCATCAACAAGTTGATTTTAATAGCGTACCAGAATAAACTGAAACCAATGGCAGTCTGGAAGGTAGGAAAAAATGTTTTAATTCACCGTTCCAGTAGTATCCTTTGGGAAATGATTGTCAGTAATGTTACATGTATGAAAATTGAATATATTAGGCTCAACCATGCAAAATGGGTGGTATGGTCCTTTAATTGTCTACTTGTGGTCATGGAAATAACATGGTCATCTCATCTTAAACTGTCACTTCACTTACTGCTTCATCCTAGTTCAAATTCCGAAAATGAGAGATACAAACACAAGTGACAGCATCTTTGCACACACTCATACTTTCCACCCACCCCGATCACAGCCTGGATGAGCGGCGTTTTTCCCTCCTCCTCCTCACTCGCAGCGTGTACGTCAGCACCATGTGCCAATGCCTCAGCCATGAGCGGCAAATTGTGGAGACAGGAAGAGCGGTGAAGGAGCGCCCCCGGATGGAGCTCTCTCAGGTCCTCGGGATCTGAGGGCACTTCCTGTTCAATCTCTACCTCGCCACTGGAGGACTCCTCTGACTCCTCCTCTGAGGGACAAAGACAGAGAGGGAGGGAGGTGAGGAAAGAAGGATGAAGATGAGCATTTTCTTCTTCAAAACATCTCTCTGAAGCAGCACAGCATTCTTTGAAGGATAATATTAATATTTTTATGTCTATTATCTAGGCTGCTCTTCTCCTTTATATTATTTCTGTCAGTGTATCGTCACCATGGCCACTCACTGGAGCAGAGAATATTCTGGTTCTTTGATTAGTTAAGTGATTAGTTAGTTAACTGGAGGACATGTCAACATGATCACAAGATGTACACAAACGTTTTCAACACTGACACTATGTTCTTCCACTGTACACCAACAGGAAGAACCAGGAAATCATCAAAAATATGTTGCCTTACATATTTTTTTTGAAGAATTCTTTATTAGAAGGGTAGTAGTTAATGTTAAGTTTTGGCATCATAAAAATGATTTAAAAAAAAAAAAACACAATATACAAAATAGAAAGCAAAATATTGTACAAGTAAATAAAAAAATCTAATCATATCCCTGCATACCTTGCAAAATGGGAGCTACGCTTACCACAACCCCTTTATAATCTCAACCATTTGACTACATTATTGCATAAACACACACACATGCACACACACACACACATTTCATGCACTCATCTCACCTTCTTCTGTTACACTGTCCACTACTGAGCCGAAAACCAGGATGTCAGTGCTGCCATCAGTGCTTCCTCCCAGCCCGCTGTCACTGCTGAGACCTGCGGGGCCAAGCAGCGCCAAGCCACGGACACATTAATCATTACACAGCAACAGCTTCTTACACACACACACACCATTATCACAGCGCTACTGTATATAAACCGCTTCAGTTTCTAGATTAGCTTAGGTAAACTTTATTGTCCCGAAGGAAATTCGTCTTGGGCAAGAAGTGCTGGACACAGCTGCAAACAGATATTACATAATACATATATACATGAAAGTACAGTACATAACATGAAGGATATAGTGCAGACAATGTGAGACCATACATATTAAAACAGACATAGCAATAACAGATTAAATCATTTATACCCTGAGTGTAATGTAACCGATTCTTTAATTTATGTGCCCAAATGAGAGAAAAAATTGCACTTGCCCATTGATTAAAAAAAAAAAACAAAAAAAAAACAAACATCTGCCTATAGTTAAAAACAGTTAAACCTACATCAGCAATATAAAAGACAAAAGGCACTACAGCGATCAGGACTGGGCTGGTCATTTGTTAAGTAGTGTTATGCATGTTGGAATGAAAGAAAACTTATATCTGTTGCTTTTGCACCTGCTGGCTCTATAGCGTTTACCAGATGGTAGGAGTTCGTACTCATGGTATAAAATATGTGTTGGGTCTTTCAGGATCCTTTGTGCCTGTCTGACAACCACTGATTCATATGTGCTCAGAAGGGATGGGTATTCTTTTTTCCCCATCACCTTCATTGCAATTTTGATCATGCTCGCAATTTTAGCTTTTAGCTGGACTGAGAGAGTGCCATACCATGACGCCAAGCCATATCTCAGAATACTATCCAACTCAGCATTGTAGAATGTCAGCATAATCTCCGTATCTACTCCAAACAGCCTAAGTTGTCGAAGGGAGTGAGTTCTTTGAGCCAACTTTAAACACAGATGGTCTACATGGTCACTCCATTTTAAGTTGTTATCTATAATTATGCCCAAATATTTGTGTGAGCATACCTGTTCAATTTCACAGTTCCCAATGGTAACAGGGTCATGGACTCTCACCTCCCTGGGGTCGAATATTATCTCTCTGGTTTTCTCAGTATTGAGAGTGAGGTGGTGATTGTCACACCAGACTTTGAAGGAAGGAATTTCTTCATGGTACACTAAGGGGCAGTCACTACTTTGCAGCAGGCTTAGTATGATCGTATCATCAGAGAATTTGATAACATGATTTTTTGGCTGTGTGCTCCTACAATCATTTGTGTATAATGTAAACAGGATAGGTGAACTCACACAGCCTTGGGGTACTCCTGTGCTGCAGTATTGACCTCTGAGAGGGAACTGTTGACCTTTACCTGTTGATCTGTTCTACATCACTACATTAACATGCTGTTGTTTATTGATACATGTAAAATATTGATTTGTCTATACTGTTCTGCAATTTATTGAATATTGCAACTACACAGTGTGTTTCAACCTGAAACTCTGCAGTTTCCTTAACTCTAATATCTTTGTTTTCAGACACAGCAAAGTGTAAATATTAATAATATCTAGATATTTTTTGTCCAGTGATACAAAAAATGGTCTATGTACTGACTATCTTTGTTTATATATATTTTCCTTTTATATAATGCCATGTATTTTTGATTTAAAGGACCATCTTAAATTAGAAATCTGTATTGGTTATTGACTTTAGTCAAGATTGTTATTTGTACTGAAAATGTGTTATCAGTGTATGTCACTGTAGAATCTCTTGAGATATATTTTAACTATTACCTTCATTTATGTCACTTTGTTTTACTGTATGTCTTGATTATGATTCAAATCTGTCTTGGCTGTATATGGCACTTACTGCGAGGACCAGAGCCCGTGTCAAAGTAGGAAAAAAGTGAGTCCAGCTCATCCGGACAGAACAGAGAGTCCCGACGAAACTTTGCTGCTGCTGCTGCTGAAGGACAGAAAGAAACACAATAATGTTTTACACCTTCAGAATGCATTAGTACTATTAGCTAAAAAGTTTGTAACTCTTGATTTCGTGAGCTTTACCTCCTTGCTTGAAAAATTTTACATTGAATCCACTACACCCTTTACCTACCCAGTCAATCTGCTTTTCTTACTTCCTAAATTGTTCACTGCAGATCCATATAGAAGATAATTTTGCAATATTACAAAATAACAATACAGGGAGTACAGATGAAAATTAGTCAGGTTTGGCTAAATCTGGCACATTTACATTTTATTGTTTATTAATGTGCATTGTCCCATTATGAATAAAAATAAACTGAAACTGAACTGAAAAAAATTAATGAAATTATACAGTCCAGTTGTAAGACTATTGTTGTAGCTGACATGCACTAAAAATTATTACATATCACTAAACAAAAAATGATTTTAGTCAGTACTAAAATGAAACTGGCTGACCTGCTGAGAGGTTTGCCGGTGAGGCGGTGCCGGGATCGTAGCGGTGATATTTCCTGCGGACTTTGTTAGCCCGGACAGAGCTGTTGTGTCGCTGGCACTTCTTCACAGTCCAGGGCCGGGACTTCCTCACACCCTCTGCCAGAGCCTCACTCCCACTTAGCTTCTTTAGAAAGCGTTTCTCCACATACTTAGACTTGATCCAAGCTTCTTTCTCCTGCCTGGTGGGAGAGAATCTCAAAATAACTGAGTGTTTTGGAAACATGACATGTATAAACTGATTTTTGGGTGCGTTTCCTGGTCAAATTTTGAAATGCTCCTGCTGGATTAAAAGACTGACCTTGAACTGGAGGGTCCGGGTTTTTTTGCTCCCAGCTCTTGACAGTTTCCCTCATAAATGTGGTTGATCGCTGTGTTTCCCAGTTTACACATCAGCTGCACATAGAAGAAGGTGGAGAAGTTGAAAAACAAAGGAGAAAGACATAGAAAATAAAAAGAAGCAAATAAGATTTAATTCACAATGTGATAAAGAACCAGCTGATTAAGAAAGCACTGTTGAGATAAGCTGTGGGTAAATGTGTGGGAGAGACCCACCTTGAGTAATTCTGGCTCCCATGAGTCTAGCGTCAGTGAACGGACTTTGGAACAGTGGACGCCTAAACTCCTAAAAGAAACAAGATGAAAAGCATAGAGAGATGCATATTAAAGTAAGAAGCCTGTAACAACATATTTGTCCACAAGATGTTAGAACATTTCTATAATTTCTAGCTGCCTGGCAGATGACAGAAGTCAGAAGATCCTGGCCAACAAACTAAACACAGATCTACCTCATTACTTACAGACTCATGCAGGCTACTGCAAATCCTTGTTGGATTAACCAGTTTAGATAGTTTTCCGCTACTGAACAGCTGATCTGACACAATAACAACTCACAACTGTGTATCTTTGCATGTTTCACAACACACCGTGCTTCCCCTCTACTTACTCTGTCTGTTGTGTTTATTGACTCAAATGAGAATCAAACCAATTCAGTTGGTCTGAATACTGATCAGATGGTCAAAAAAAAAAAAAAAANAAAAAAAAAAAAAAAAATATGCTTACACAAGTCAGCGCTTCTGCTCTGTCCTGTGGTTTGTTTTTGTGCAATGAGACTAGATATTCAGCCTTTTAAGATAAAGATAAAGATTCCCTTTGTTTTAAGTGCTGCTACCTGTGGATCCCTGAGCACTCGATGCAGAGCAGGACTCCCAGGTTGATAGAGGCCCAGCAGGGAGCTGCCTGTCCACAGTCACAGCACAAGTCATTTCCTGGCAGGTTCTGTACTCTCTGGAGAAGGCTCTCCCCTCCTCCCCGAACTCCCTTTTCGGCCTTCTCCCCCCTCTCTCTGGGCTCATTGGCAGAGTCGATGCTGCTGGTGGAGGGTNTTTTCGGCCTTCTCCCCCCTCTCTCTGGGCTCATTGGCAGAGTCGATGCTGCTGGTGGAGGGTGAGGCTGTCCGATCTAAGCGCTGCAGGGACAGAGGACAGATTTGAGACTGTGATTCCGTAGGCTACCTGGGAACCATTTTGCAATCAGTTTCTGTCTCAATGTCTAACTCATTGTGCAGCAGTTATGCTAAAACTAATAATCATTACATCTGCAACATGCAAGATTAGTGACTGGTGACGTTTGTGATACTGCATGATTGTTGCTGTGTGTGTATGTGCATGAGTGCAGCATGTTCATACCTCTGTGTAATAAGTGTCGGAGATATCTTTGTAAGCAGAGGCAATGCTTGCCTGGACTGCCTGGATCCACGCCTGCCGCAGCTTCTCAGACTCAGCCTGCAGCATACAGCTCCTACAGGTTTGTAGAGGTCAGCTATGTAATATCTACTACTAACTCAAGCTATATATTACTGTATTTATCTATCAGTTAAGTGCCAGATAGTGTGGCCAATAATGTAAAAATTAATAGAAATATGAAGAGCTGAAGCGATAACATAAATGCTTTTGGAGTGAATTAGCTTTAATGCAACTTTACCATGTGGGAAATGAGAACATACACTTACTTAGTGGGTGAAACTACCTCGAAGCAGAACCTCCTCTCATTATCCTCACAGGGTTTGACTGAGCACAGCCTCAAGTCTTCCACCACCACCGTCAAAGAGTCCTGTCATTGGCAGACACAAGTCAGTCACAACGACGCCGCTTAAATTAAACACAGAACCTTCTCATCATCACTGGCAAGTAAAAACTTCAGTTGTGATCTCATCGTCTCCAGCCTTTTAATGTTGATCAACCTAGATTGCAACAACTCAAAACATAAACACAACACCAACAAAAAAAAAAACAAAAAAACAACACATTTCCCATGCATAAAGTACAAACACAACACATTTACCAAATCAAACTGTACCTTGAGTTTCTTTTGATAGACCAGCTGACTGTTTTGTATAGAAAACCACCGCCTAAAGGGGGGGAAGGGGGGTATAGAGAGATGATTAATTACATCAATCACATGTTTGTTTGCATAATTTAGCTTTGATGGGGAAAGCCACTGATCATTTAGTTCTGATTAACAATGCTCTAGATACTGCATGTGTATTGACTGGCTTGTGGGATATGGGGAAGGCTAATGTTCCTCCTAAACAAACTAGTTTTTAAATCAAGACACTACCAGACAATACAAAGTTTGCCATTGAGGCCCGTTTTGTTACGTTAGCCTTTTTTCTTTTTCTTTTTTTTTATAACTGTCATGCATGCTTATTGATTATCTATATGGCTTTAATGCAGTTGGTTGAATCATGTCTAGTTTACCTGTTCCAGGTCTTGAAAGCATTGCTGGCCCTCTTGAAGAGGTAGCCCTCCATCACCACGCCATTGGGTGCATCCACATTGAACTCCAACTTGGGGTCATCATAGGAAAAGTCCTGTACAAGTAACACATAATCATATCTCAGTTTTAGTAAATGGCCAATATATTTATAATTTGCAGTATACCTAAAAGTCTGCAAAGATTAAAAATGTGTTATTTTGTCAGTTCCTGAGTACCTGCTCTCCAAAAGCAAGACTAATGCCATCAAAAATAACCAGTGTCTTCCTTTTCTACTTTATAAGAGAAGTAGCCAGAACAAAGAAGTTATTATATTGTTTCCTGAAGGTCAGAGCCATCATGATGGTCCTAAAGGCTTAGATCAAGTAACCTTATGGAGCAGTAAGAGCTGTGCATGTCCATTTGAATGAACTAAGATAACAAAGGAAATTGTATCGGACCTTATCAGCATTACACACAGTAGCTGTGCTGATACCACCGGTATTGTTGGACTATTCCTCTGTTAAGCATATCTATTTGTTTGTGTGTTCCTCCACTCTCTGCCACCTGTTCATCAATACACCTCCAAAGATCAAGATCTCCACCTGTCAGCTGAACCTTCTCTAATTTCTAAGCTGTTTTGTCCACAAAGAGCTGAACTTGCAAAGAAAAACAGCCAGCTACCACCTGCTTAGCATGTAAAAAATACAAGGACAGCTAAGGCTTAGGTTACACTACTCAAAGAAGTCTTTGATTTGAGGCAAGGTGGCATATGGCAAACTGCACACAGACACACACAGGTATGCAAAAACACACATTAACACTGTTAAAATGCACTTCATACTCTGAGTAAAAACGACTGAAAGTATGACACAGACTAGACTTTTGCTTTCAGCTTTTGACTTTGTTACAAAAGCTAAGAATAAAAATAGAATAGAATAAAATAGCCAAATCTATTTTTTAAGTGTACGTTTGATCAAACTTATATGAGAGCCAAGTGAAACACATGGTGATCTAACAAAAAACTGTCACCCTGTTAGCTACAAAAACACGCAGGGCACAGAAGTATTTCCTCGAAAGAAGCTGAGGAGAGAGAGAGAGAGAGAGAGAGAGAGAGAGAGAGAGAGAGAGAGAGAACAAACAAGGAGGAATTGAAATAGAAAATACAAAAATCTGAGACAATATTAATTCGAACAGAGCACTGACTGATCTTGTCTGCCACTGTTATACAAAAAACAACAAAAAACAACAACAACAACAACAACAACAACAACAACAACAACAACAACAACACGTCAAACAGCAATAATACAAACTGACTTCGGGATAAAGACTAGTAAATAAAATGTTTCCTCACCAGTGTATAGTCCAGCCAGCCAAATAACTTCATCTTTACCACATTGGCATCCAACAACATTTCAAACTCAAAACGGAAGAATAAACAACTTAATAATGAATAAATATAGCTGATAAATCGCTGTTAGTCAGTGAAAATGCAGCATGTCTGAAATTTTCGTCCACAGCTTCATAACTTCGAGCGCCGCACGAGCTCCACGCGCGTCTACAGACACCGACTGTCAGCCACCAGCAGCACGCGCTCCTGCCGCGAGCTTATTATCATACAGCTGACAGAGCCCGCGTGCCCCGCTGACCCCGCCGAGGATCAAACGTTTCATTTTACGGCCTGCGTGCGGCACGGGGGCGGCGCCTCCTCCCCGCCCCACACCGGGATTTAAGGCTCCGACGTCCCCAGCAACTATTCTAAAGTCTAGTCCACATTTTAGAGGACTCAGCTTTCCATCTGTCCGGGGCTCTGGAAACCGTTCCTGCTTAATCAAGCTTACATTATTGCTCCCCAAGCACCGGCCGAGCCCCCACTTCCCACCTTAAATCAGCCGCGACCACGGAAGAATGCGGCGCGCAAGTGTCTAACAGCACCAGAGCCTGCCAGACCTTTTTATTTCAAAACAGATTTACACCACGGACACAACTCAGAATCCAGATTTGTACTTTTCTTTTGTGCTTCTCGACAGACTTTTGATATAACTGGGGCAAAATAACGTGTGACTAGATGAATCCGCAACAACACAACAATCTAATATAGCCTGTGCTGCATTTAATGCAAGAACCCTGAAATGGTACCTTTAATTATTACAAATTCAGCTGAGACTGCAATAACATGATGCGATCCAAAACAGAAACATCACGAACTATGGCCTCTAAAGTATTGCTTTGACTCAAAATCTCCTAAACACAACCTACAGAAAAATTATCATTATCATAACCTTCACAAATGAGCCCAAACAATCAGCCTATAATACTGTAATAATAGATAATTCTATAATGCAATATATGCCTAGGTACTATGTATTCTGTATTTATACATGCTCATTATTACGAATACCAGTGTAAGATTATATTTCAATTAAAGTTTTTGCACTGAGTTTTAAGGTCAGCTCTCTCTCTCTCTCTCTCTCTCTCTGTATGTTTTTCCCTCTGTCTGACTTAAAACTATACAGCCAAATGCCCAAACAATGAAGGAGGAGGAGAAAACTTTAAGCAACAATGCCCATGGGAGCCACAATGAAGCTGTGGACACATAAAAGACTGACTGCTCTGAAAGAGGGGGGG
>VXCM01001450.1:28298-91643 GCA_014773175.1 Lucifuga dentata | reverse complement strand
GAAAGAAAGAAAGAAAGAAAGAAAGAAAGAAAGAAAGAAAGAAAGAAAGAAAGAAAGAAAGGCAACAGACTGTAGAGAGATGCAGCCATCCAAACATCTGCAGAAAAGTTGGAATGATAAAAAAATATTTCTCATTTCTAATAGACTGCACTGATTTGGCTTCGAGAATGTCATGAATGTCAAGTACAAGTACACACACACACACACACACACACACATGGTTTACTGGATTATAAAATGTAATTATCAGGAACTAGGATTAATTAAACAAATAAGAAACGGAGAGGAAAGAACCCAGAGAAACTATTTCTGTGCTTCTACTTTGACAATTATATCTTTTTTCAACATTACAGATTTAATCATATTTTGACAAATCTTTGCAGTTGAATTTTTAGATGAAACAAATGTGCAATGAAACAAAATGGAACAGTAGAAAATAGCCAGAAGATATTTTTGAGAGCAACATTCTTTAAATAGAAGGGAAAGAGACAGGCAGAAAGAGTGCAAGAGACTACGTGCATGTGTGTGTGTGTGTGTGTGTGTGCATGCGTGCGTGCGTGCACGCATTTACAAAGAAGTGTGTGCTTGCCTCAGTGCATAGAGAGCAAGAAAGAAAGAGGAAGAAAAACTGAGAAAAATAAAAGAGATAAGAGCCTGGATACGTCATCACTTAAAAGATGAAGGGATCACTCTACATACAGAAACATACACACACACACACACACACACACACACACACGTACCACACCCTCTGCACTAGAACTCTAAACAGCTTTTTTGATTCCTGCAACAGCAGCCAGCATGTGATGACCATAAAACTGTTCTCCATGATCAGTCAATCTGTTCTACATTGTTAACATCTTACACACACACACACACACACACACACACATTGTTGTCCATCTGCTGGTTCACATTTTACGACATACCATTGTATGTGCAGGTGGAGGCTGTGTGTTGTGTAAACACAATGAAGACATGCAGAGAACAAAATGTCAGCATGTCAGAAATGTCATAAATCATAGATCATGTTTAAATATCAGTTAAATTTAAAATAAGCAGGTCATAAATCATATCATGTTTAAATATGAGAAAACATTTAGCCTGGAATTTACATTTATGTCTTTGTATTTTATTAGTTGTAATAAAAAGTTTATTGTTTAACATAATATCATTTAGGTTACCTACAGAACTCAGCGATCAACACATTAACTTACACAAGTCAATGACATCATCTGACAGTATCTCTACACCAACATGAATGGGTTCCATTATGGTTTACGAACCTAATTTTGAATTTTTCAGACAGTTTCAACTACAAAATAAACTGGTTTGAAACCAAAAAATGTCGGAACCAGAAAACAGAAGGAACTGAAGTTTGAACCATGATGACATCATCTACAAGCAGGCATGTCTTATTCTACCTCTGTAAAAGTAAAAAACAATGAAGAAGTCAAAGCGGTAGGTAGTTGGCTCATGTAATTCTGTTGGATTGAAGTAAATACTTTTAATAAGATGATAAAAGCTTGTATGCAAATAATGTGGTCCACCATCTTGCTTGTTTTCACTGATCTACTTCTGCTGTTACTTCTGCTGGTGACGCAATGGTTCCACAACAAATTAAAACTACAAGTTTGTTCACTATGGCAAATGGAACCGGTTCAAGAACTGAACTTTTTTTTGTTGGGAAAATCACTTCTAGACATACTTCACAAACATTTCAATTCTTCTAGACCATCTTCAGAAATCTTTGACTGTAATTTTCAGATGCGTTACACACTTTAATCAGTGTTACTCTTGGTTATTTAGACATGTAGATTAAGACACTCACCTGCATCAGGGTCTGGAGGAAGAGGAACATGGCCAGGTGATGGACAGAGAGAGAGAGAGAGAACTTAGTAACACAAGGAATACATTGAATCGATGTAGATGAAGATGAAGCAAATGAAGACATTGTGTTGTAATTAATATACAATGGAAACTCACAATACCTACCAAACAAAAACAAGAAAGCTCCTGTATTATCAGGAATTAACGTGATTTTAATTAGAGCACATTAGACATGAGGTTGCTGTGTACAGTGTTATTTTGCTTTGTTTTAAATAATCAAAAATAAACTAAAATATCATTCATTTTCACATTTAACGGCCATAAAGACCTCAGTATGTTTCAAAGGACGTGCTCTTCAGATTGTCTGATAGCATCTGAAACCTGAAACATTCTGACTGTAAAGCTGCTACAACAAATACAGAGGCCTTAACTTTCCAAAAGCGACAAACCTGAAGTCATGCTCACTTCATGCAGAGATGGCCAGGTATGTTGAGGTATGAAAGTCAGTCATTGTCAGTGCTTACAACTCTATGCTATACCATGAATACCTTCAAGGACAGTGAAAATAAGTTAAAAGTAAGGTTAGGTAAAGATAAAAGGCACAGAAGACGCAAATTTCCTGTTAACAGCCTCTCCCCAGTTTTCAGTTTCAGTTTTTGGCAGGATGCCATGACTTGGCACCTAAACCAGTAGGAGGGACGGGTCACATCAGACAGAAAAACAGCCTTACTGTTGACATCTCTTCAGGTAACAGATGGATGCTCTGTTAGCGTGTGCTTCTGTGTGTTTCTGCGTGTCTGTGTCTGATTTCTTACTTCAACTCTTAATTTGTTTGTCAACACACATGAATCTGTTATTAATATTTTAGCGCCTTAGTGAGCTTGCAAAACGAAGAAATGGATGACAGCTCAAATCACAAAACAGACAGCATAAAAATAATTCACAGACTTAAACATGCTGTCAGAGTATGAAGGCATTTGATGCTAAAATAAGATGGTTTTGTTTTGAAGAGGCCTGTTTTAGATGCCAGACAGGAATATTTACTCCAGCCTCAGATCATTTTATTGAGCTGCTCTTCCTGAATTAAGAGGAACCTGTCACACTAAGTGAGATGGAAAAACACATGAATGATTTTCTAGAGGCATTTTTATCCATTTTTATACTTTGTCTTTTCTTTAAAAGAGCAGAAATAAATGTAAGTGAATCAGCAACATATAATGGCTAAAGAAATATTGCTACAGCTTGTGCTAAAAATGTAATCAAGTTTATTTGGACGATAGTTTGGTCACATTTTCACAGGGTTTTCACTGATTGCTTGTTTTACTTTGTAATAGTACAGTATTTACCTAAATTTTAAAGTTATGTCCAATGCAAAAAAAAAAAAAACTGCTCAAGATTCTGATGTGTTGCTGGACATTGTGACTTCATTTTCAAGATCGTTGTTAATTCTCCCTGAATGCTGAATAGAAATCTGGATATTTTAATGAATTCCAATGGACATTCATCTTTTTTCCATGGTTCTCTCTCCATTCTGTCTCATTGCTGCTTCCAAATTTGTTCACACTTACACCCACAATACACACACATCACAGCCAGCAAAACACCACATTACCACATAAGTATCAGGTTTTTAACTATCATTTTGGCAGATTCTCTAATTTGTAACACCTTTTTTTTTGACATCCTTGATTAAAGGACCATACCATCCATTTTGCATGTTTGAGCCTAATATATTCAATTTTCATACACGTAATGTTACTGACAATCATTTCCCAAAGCATACTACTGGAATGGTGAGTTTAAAAAATTGTTTCTTATCTCCCAGACCGCCATTGGTTTCAGTTCATTCTGGTACGCTATTAAAATCAAGTTGTTGATACTTGAAACGTTCTTGGGATTGGTAATCCATTATCGTGAACAACACGTATATTCAGGATTTTTCGAAGTTTCGTAATTTTAGCGTTTAAGAGCAATAAAAAGTGTGGAATGAATGTATGTCTCCACCGGGGAATATAGTCCCAAAAGAAGACCTGCATTTATCAAAAAATTTTAACAACCGTGACTTCATAATTTTGCGTAACTATTGGCAGTTGATTTTTAAGGTGGATATATTGCTTGAATATTTGATTTAAAAAGGATTAAGAGATTTTGCAAAATCATGAAAGCTGAAATACGGTTTTATCCTTTGGGAAATGATTATCAGTAATATTGCGTGAATGAAAACTGAATTATATTAGGCTCAAACATGCAAAATGGGTATGGTCCTTTAATATTTTTACTTGTATAAAATATATATATATATTACTCCATAGAGGTGCTGGTGAATGATGAAAGATAATGAGGTAAAGACAGCTGTAAAAATGGAGGAGCAGAGAGGTGTTAGTTGTTCTCACCCTCTGCTGGATGATGGCATGTTTGTGCTCCAACTCCCTTTTCTCCACAGCTGAATCAATGACCAGCTGATCCAGCTGCACAAAAACACAGTGAGATGGTCAAAAGAAACTGTCTGCAAGATGACAGACACACAGCGATGCAGAAAAACACACACACAGTTAGACACATGGTTAGAATATCAGATGAGTTACTGTTGTTACTTGTGACTGACCAAAATATGAAGAAAAAATGTGGTAAGTTTACTCTGATTGCACCACCCACAGTTACTGTAACCCATCAATCTGGGAAGCAGGCTGTGATATAAATTAGACTTTGTGCTTTCCCTGCTATGACAAGCAAAATTTGCCATAAAAAATAATGATAATAGTAAAAGCAAAACATCAACGTGTGTGTTGAATTCACGTGTGTGTGAAAGAACTTTTGAGCATGCATAGCACTACAACATTATGTATTGGCATATATTTGTTTTTCTCACCTGGGCAGCAAGTTTGTTCATATAGGGGTCAATCTCATCCAAGATGTTAAAGCCTTGTTGAAAGTATGTGTACTGGGCTCGCATGAAGGAAAGCATCTAGAAGAGACAGAGAGAGAATAAATGGTTTAATTTATGACGTGATTGTAATATTAACCCTAGACATCATAGACAAAGATACATACATATTTACACATCCAAACATGCACAATGAGGAATTACAGAAGATCAAACCAGGTTACTCACTGCATCCAGTATTTCAAACTTCTTCTTGGCTTGAAGCACATTAATCTGCCAAAAACCAATGGAGAAAAGCAAATGAAGATATTAGACTGTAGCGTTTCAAATGAACATGTTTGATTTTAAACAATTCATGCATTTTTTTAAAGTCCCAGTATTAAAAGACAATCCTCTGCATTAAAGAAAATCCATTGTGTTCATCCTTTTGGGCTTAGCAGCTGTTGGGTGTCAGAGCCATCTATTGGACAAAACTGTTAATACAGTCTGCAGTTTGTGAATTTGTGTCAGTGTGTGTGTGTGTGTGTGTGTGTGTGTGTGTGTGTGTCTGAGCTCTACCTGCAGTACATAATCCAATGCCAGGTGTCTGAAGGCCTTGCGGCTGAGAATGAGGGCCTGCGTGGCTTCTTCAGCCTCGTGGACCTTGTTCCTGGGTGCCTGGGCATTCTTCACCTGGGCCAGCTCCATGTCCTCTCGGACCCGGTCAAACTGCTTCTTGGTCTCCTTAAACTTACGCACATCACTGATGGAGGAAGAGAGATGCACACACACAAAGAGACAAAACTGAAGCTATTCATTTATTGTTATTATTTGGTTGTGTATTTATTCTAGGTATTTGCTTTTGCTCATTTTCTCTTGCTATTTTCTTTTGCCAGAAGTAGGAGGCTATAGAGCATCTCAGCTCAGGGTTATATAGAGGTCGGCAGGTATAGGACCAGCATGCACCTTGGAGAGCCAATTTAAAAAAAAGATCAGAGCATGAGAAGCAGCAGGACCAATAATTTCTTTATTTGTTTTCTTGCTTGCATATGGATAAATAATCCAAGCAAATGTGACATAATTTTGCCTGCATACAGTTAATATCTGACATGTTTCAGTAGCCTTTTCATTTGAAATTTATTTAATTTTGGTTATGGACAAACAGCCACTACAGACAGTTCAGTCCATGTCCATCTATGCCAAATCATAACAGCATCATTGATACTTAAGTACTGGTTCTATCAGTTGGAAATAAGAGTTTTAAACCTTGGCTGTGTACAATCCACATATCAGACTAGCAAGTAGCTGCATTTCTTTCTGCAAGTGAAGAGTGCATTTGCAAAAACAGATAACACCGCTTAAAAAAAAAAGGTTTTAAATCATTGTTGGTTTTTGCAAACCGTTAACTCCTTAATAAGACTCTTCAAGTCTTATTTTGACTGACAATGAGGAAGTTATTCAGTGTCTTTAAGTATATTTGGTAGGTCACATAGCTGAAGTGTGAATCAGCACAGTCTCTCTCTCTCTCTCTCTCTCTCTCTCTCTCTCTCTCTGTAATCAAGCATGAAAAATTGAAATACTATTACCAAAAAAGGTACAGCATCTCTCAATTTTTATTGTTGCAATAATTTTTGTCCCAATTTTCAAAACATGAAGACACATTATTCCCCGTTTATTTCATCAGCAGGAGGAAGCTACTGTGATGAGATACTCACTCTTTAATGAAAGTGTAGAGCTGCTGCTTGATTGACCTCTGAGCCTGGTCAAATAAAATCTGTAGGCAGAGAAAATATAAGAGTTGAAAACATGTAATTATATACAAGCCATGGTGTGAAACACTTCAGACTTTAATAATTGGCCTAGTTTTAACATGGATAAACACAAATAAGAATGTGTCAGATTTTTTCCAAATAATTAAAAAGGAGATGTACCATTTGTCAAATTTGTAGTTGCTGCATCTCACCACAAGGTGGCAAAGTAAACCCTTCCATGTTATTAGTAGTGACCATGGGAAAGGAAAGACTGCATATTCTGCATAATCTTGACAAGGATCTCTGTTCCATTTTCAAATTTCTGTTCCATTTCCAAAATTAACACATAATGAGGTGGCTTTTTAAAATCTTGGTGTGTATGTGTGTGTGTATGCTTGTAATATTTAGGCATGTTATGTGTGTCTCTCTTTATCTGTGTGTTCCTGAATGTGTACTGTATGTGTGCTGTTTCTCTGTGGTGCCTGGTGTCTGACAGGGTCATTAATTTACAAATGATAATACTGAGTTCCATAGAATATGCATAATTAAGATGCTGTACTGGGGTTAAGGTAACATCAGCCAAGTGCTGCACATGTGTAAACACACGCACGCACACATGCACGCAACAACTACTGCAGCCAGTCTGACTCTGTGTATTAAAATGTGTATACCAAATAACCATACATTGGGGATAAGAGGTTTAGTCTCTCTCTCTCTCTCTCTCTCTCTCTCTCTCTCTCTNGTGTGTGTGTGTGTAATATCACTGGGTCACAAGCTCAGTTCTTGGTTCTATGAGTTCTTGTTTTTGGGTGAGTTTTTTTTTTGATGTCTCAGGTATTAAATTGACTGTCATCATTGGTGAAAATGCGTGAAAAGTAGGTTTGATATTTTCTGGGTTATTGTATTCTATCTGCCACAGAACAGAATTCAGTGCCAGAAAAAATGGAAATCACTTCCATTAAGCTGACATTGGAACCAAGTGTAAATTATTCCAAAGGTTCCATCCAAAGCTGCCCTGGTTCATGGGCATGATCCCACCCAACCTATATAGACACCAAATTTCCTAACACACTCCTCCCCAGAGATCACATATTCCAAGAAATCTGCACTGCATAGCAGTAAAATCTCATGGAAATCATTTTAGGTCTAAATCTGTAGATATGCACAGATAGTGTTCCTAATCGGTTGGATTTAAAGTAGGTCTTGGAACTACGTATTATGTTTGGAACTAAACCGATTTTTAATCATGTCATGGGTGGAGAGGCTTTTTCTCGGTTCAGTGCCTCTTTTGTGTCCTACAAGAGTGGAGAAGATGCAGAAACAGGCATCGCTGGGTGGTCAGTCTCTCTCTCTCTCTGCAACTAATTGTTTCTTCCCATCCTTCCATCCCCTCCATTCATACTGACTGCCACAAAAGCTATTAGTGTAATTCCTGGGTGTTAGAGTGAAGGAGAGGAGAGGAACACCTGTGGTGAAGGATAAATGAAGGTAGGAACAGATGGAGAGGCGGTGGAAAGGCAGATGAAAAAAAAACAGCTGATAGCAAAATAAACAGAACATAGCCTATCAATCTGGCTACAAGCTATACCTCCTGGAGTTGTTAAAGGTCGTGTGATAAGGCTAAAACATGCTGGGAAAAGCTAACAAAAGAGAAATATTACACCAAACATATCAGAGAATGTAACCACAGAGGATTAAAGACAGAAAACTGAGAAAAAGAGAAAGGAGAAGGTTACATTGATGCATTCGATCAAGCTTTGCTGGACTATGATTTGATTTTAAAAGCTCAGGGTTAAACAAACGTGACCTTTGAAGAGCTAAGGGAGGGAGGCAGAGCAACAAGAGTGACAAATATAAAAAAAAAAGAGAACAAGACAGCTGAGTAAGGAAGGATGGAGAGGTGAGAATCAACATTATTTTTGTTACTGGATTCAATGTTGTGCGTATCATTGGTCACATAAACAAATATATACATAAATATATACATACTACCTAAAAACGTTTAGTGTAAAAAGTGAGGGAATCATAAATGAGGGCGCTCTCATTTGTGAATTTTTTGATATGTAAAAACGAGAAGTTTTTTTTTTTTTTTTTANTTTTTTTTTTTTTTTTCAGAGAAAGCCACAACTTCTTTACTGCTGGATTCTGTAACCAACCTACTCTACTTCCTTTTTCTTGTTGTCTTCCACAGCTTCTCCTTTTCTCCCTTGTTTCCTCCTTCCGCTCTTCTTTCCCTTTTTACACACACCTCATACCTCATAGCAATCTTTATATGACTTTTGCTTTTAGGAGAAGTTTTTAATATGGATGGGCTGTTTTGAAATGTTTAAATCTGCTAACTTTGCCCTAATTTGCTGTTTGATCAGGCTCTGTCAGCTTTGATATCAATTCTAACTGCTTTTTTTTTTATAGAGTGGAGGAGTCCATTTACCTTTTCTTGGTACAGTCTGAAAGAATGTAGTAAATATAAATGACCTTCCAAATATTTAAAATGTCATAATGGCCCATTAACCCAGAATTGCCTTTAGGCTTCCAGCATGTAGCAGCATCTCAGCATCAAGGCAGATTTCTTAATCACACTGAGTCATGAGGAGAAATCACACTGTAGTCATATGAATACAACTAGTGTGAATGTGCGTTTTGTGTGTGTGTGTGTGTGTGTGTGTGTGTGTGCGTGCGTGCATGTATTATAACTGCCACATGTGGGAAAGCATGTGGTTTCAATCAGACATACGAATGTGCATTGGTCTATGTGGACAGAGTCACCATACAGAGTGAGGTCACAGTCAACTTCCATGTGTGTGTGTGTGTGTGTGTGTGTGTGTGTGTGTGTTGTGTTGTGTTGTGTTGTGTAATGCTTGGCTCGGAGAGACTGAATGTCTGAAAGACGTTAACATGCCAGGAGGACCTGGACGTGTAAGAACACCGTTCTACTTCAACCTCTCGCCCCTGGATGTAAGTGTGTATGTGTGTGTGTGTGTGTGTGTGTGTGTGTGAATGTCATACCATATGGTAGTTGACAATCTCCTGGAGACTTTCTCCACACTTCTCAAGGCATTCCTGCACAATTTGGAAACATGAAAACACACACACACACACACACACACACACACGTGAGTNCATTCCTGCACAATTTGGAAACATGAAAACACACACACACACACACACACACACACACGTGAGTGTAAGCACACTAAGTTTCCACATGGACATAAATTTAAAGGCCAATTACATCAATAACTCACAGTCACTGTTCATAAAACTTGTTTTGGATCTGTCCCTAAATACAAACCAATAACTTTCAGATTGAATAGGCTTTATGGTTTTGAAGCGATTGTGTCTCTATTCCTTCACCCCAAAACTACCAAGGCAACACCCATACTGACAGGAAATACATCCCAAATGTTTTCCTAAAAGGAAAACCATAAAGCAGGTTTCAGATCTCTCTGCTTCCAGCCATGTAAACTATTAGCATAAACATTTTCTGTCACCATGTGGTCACTCCTCACACACTCACAGCAGCTGGACGGCTCTGTGTCCGCTCTATACACTTTATATTGCTCCATTATTATTATTCAAGTGGGGAATCACTGTGGAATGTTGTAGCAGGGAGGGGGGTTACGATAGACAGGCAATCATTTACTCAGAAACTGACCCCAGATCTAGACTGAAGTCTGCATGTTTATGTGTGTAAAACTTTCCACATTGAAGCTTTTCAACTCACAATCCACGGTTTGGACACACTTTTACTCACTGAGATCATCTCCTCTTTCTTGCACTGCTGGGACAGGTCCTTGATGCCATTAACAAAGAGCTTGTTGGCGCTGACGTAGGCCCTGCCAGCCTCGATCATCCCACTGCACAGCTTCACCAGCTGGAGGGAACACAAATCATCACTTTAAACACCCAAAAGAAAGACCGTCTAATTAAAGAGTCAAATATTTCACACAACATGGTTCAAGGATATTAATGGCCACAATGATGAATAAGCTTTACGTATTTATTCGTTTTAGAATAATTCTCACTTCAGTATTGAGACCAGGCTGGTCATTGTTAGTATCTAAATAAGAACTGAGTATTAATAAAAATTATATTTAAAAATGTAAATGAATGAGACAGTCAAGAGGGTAAGGCTTGATAATATGTGTATATATACCATATTTTATCTATAATTTAGTAGGAATTTGTAGGAATCTGACTATAAATACAGCATCCTAATTGTGAATATGTATATTACCAGGTGCAGACAGTTCTCAGGGATGGTATGTACTCTTTTAAACACCACATGAACTGGAAACCACAACTTTCCCACTTTATGGGTAATATGAGAAGCTACAGAGTGATACACTGTCATTAGTGGTGCAGCTGTATGAGTACTAGAGAATCAAACAGTGTGTGTGTGTATGTGTGGTCAGGGTGGGGATGGGGGGGTATGCAAAGAAGAGAGTTCAGTAAAGCTTTAATTATCCCATTTGGTGCAGGAGTTCCCAAGGATGTCACGCTGTCGCTGTGGTTCACTGGGTGGCTGACAATAAAATCCTGACTACTGCACTAGCAAGGTCAATTTTGAAGGAAGGAATCAAATTTTTTACTTTTATAAACATAATAATGCCATAAAAAAAACACCCAATTATAAGTAAAAGCCCTGCTTTTTTTTTTTTTTANTTTTTTTTTTTTTTTAATTAGGTAAAAGTGAACCAGTGTTAATTGTAAATTGTCCTCAAAAAGTGAAAGCATTCCTTGTAAAGAAAGTGTAACAGTGTTATGAGAATGAAAATTCCCCAATCTCTCATATCATATCTCATGTCATATCATTGGTATCAACTAAAACAAGTTTGTTTCAGAATTCTTCAACTGGTGACAATTTGGAGATTATTTCTTGGCAAAAGTGATATATTTTATGTCACAAAATATAAACTAGCAAAATAATTAGTAAGTACAGAAGTCAGAAAAATGTAGTGGATTAAAAAATATAATATTTGCCTTTGAAAGATAGTAGAGTACGAGTAGAAAATCTTCCAAAATGGAAATATGCAAGAAAAAAAGGACCATACTGGTGAATTTGCATGTTGAAGCCCAATATATACAAGTGTTACATCACTCACAACCCATTTCCTAAAACATAAAACTGTATTTTATTTTTTCTGTTATTTTTTCAAATCCCCTAATCTTTCAAAATCAAATGTTCAGGTGATACACCCACCTTAAAANATTTTTTCAAATCCCCTAATCTTTCAAAATCAAATGTTCAGGTGATACACCCACCTTAAAATTCAGTCTTTTGCTTTCTAACACTTATGCACCATGAAAGAAGTCACAGTTGTTTTAATTTCTCGTTAAAAGCCATGTTCTCCAGGGACTACATTCCCTGGCAGAGACGCACATGGTCTTCTTTTCAGCTCCGTGTTGGACCGGTTAAATAAAGTTATTTTGTCAAAAAAAAAACTTAATAGGCATTGTGTTCGCTGTGATGGATCACTTATCTCAAACAAATTTCAAGTCTCTACAAGTCCATTTTAAGAGCATATGGAATGAACTGAATCCAATGGCAGTCTGGAAGGTAGGAAAAACAGTTTGAAAATTTACTGCACCAGTAATATAATCTGTAAAATGGTTGTTAGTAACGTAGCATGTATGCGAGTTGTATATTATACACAATATATATTGGGCTCAAACATGCACTATCATTGGTACTGTCCTCTAAAACTCTACTCAAGCACATGACTCATACTTGGTTTCTACCTCTGGTGAGAACAAAACAAACACAAAAGTCATCTGTTTCTGAGCTGATCATTGCAGTTCATATATTGCATTGTATATGTCATACAGTATGCATGTTTGTGTTCGCATCCAATGTTATGAATGAATGTGTAACCCAGCAGGTAAGTACACGCTAGCTCCATTAAACAATGAGAACTAACTGGACACTGAAAAGAGTCAGAACACCAATGTAAAGGAAATAAAAGTTGATTGTATTGAAATTTGTATAGGTTATTAATTCAAATACAAAGAATAAATAAATAAATACATAGAGGACCGGCCATAAAAAATAAAATAATAAGATTAACTGTTTTTCAGTGTTTTCTTTCTTTTGGGTGCACCCTTAAATTAGACTTTATAGCTCAATATTTCAGTGTTTCAATTCCAAGGATATCGTGTCAGTCGTAAGTTGTCCTAGGACACCGCCCGGTATGGTGCAGGATGTGAAGTCATCAAAGTGTAAGTGGTTCAGTTGGGTGGCTCACCATCTTCCACAAGGAAGAGAATTTCATGTCACGGAGGTCCAATCCAAGAATATCCAGCGAAGTGTTAGCAGGTGTGGAGGTAATACCAACAAAAACCAAAAAACCCAGCCAAGACTCAAAATAAGATCACTTTTATGACTAGACGAATCAAGGATGATCCCTCGAGAAATTCATGTTGAAGATCGTACTTTCTTTTTTTTTTTTTTTNTTTTTTTTTTTTTTTTACCTTTAATTACCAACTTGTTTAAGTGTGTCTGTGTATCCGAGAGCAATTGTAACTGTAACTACTTCTTTTGTTTATAACTGCTTTTTGTTCATTTGTAGCTGCTTTTTGTTTGTTTCTATCACAAAGGGCAGTAGATCACAGCACTTCAACTGTATAATCTAAAAACTAAACAACTGAAATTTGAATAATTTAAAATTTTAAAAAATAAAACTTAATCAATGTAAAAGAAATACATTTTAAAATATTCTAATGTGACTGGAATGCTCAGTTCCAGTGGGTTACAAATGCAAAAGAAAAGCATCATGGTGGCTGATGTGCTGCTGCTCCCAGGCTGGTCCGACAAGGTATCCGTCAACACACTGGCTGATATGAGGAATCTGATCTCATCATGTGCTGCACTGAGCCCCCGGGGTCTGTGTACGGCCATTAGAAGCACAGTATATCTGTCAGGACTTGTCAGGAAATGGACTGGAATATCCACAGGGGGCCACTCAGAGTTAAAACGCCACATCTGGTGCCACATGTCAGACCTCACTGTGTAAACTGACCAAAACCGTTCCAGTGGATTGTAGCTCTTCTGATGGTAAAAGTCAAATCAGGCTGAAAAATTTGCCAAAAGAACATTTGGTGCATAGTGATCAAAGCATAGCAACACACAACATGCTACAACTGTTTTTTTGCTAGTTACATTACAAAGTTCAAAAGAAGCACAAAAACCAAAAACAAAAACAAAAAAAACTGTCCCTCACAGACAGAAACATGCTGACTTTACTGAAAATGATCATAACAAGCATAAAATGGAAATAACATCAGATTTAATCAATGCTTCCACATGGCTTATTCCAGGGTGAACCAACAGTTGGGATGGAAGCCATTAAAATGGGCCTGTAATATTTTCAAAGCAGCCACAACTCTCAACATCGCCGCCTGCAGGTTCAACCATCATTGATCTCATAAATGTTCTCCTCTAAGTGCTTTCAGTGTGCGGTCATATCCAGCATCCCCCGCTCAACAGAATAAATCACTCTGATGGAAACCCCACCCCCCACTCCCACTCCCACATCCACCCCACTTTCACTGGTGGAGCTCAAAGTTTAAAGGAGGCCCATGACCTTTTTGGAGCAGAAAACATGGATGGATGGAACATGGATGCGTTTACATGCAAATGTCTGTGTTTATTGTGATGAGGTGTCTTCCTGTGTGGGAGGTGGCAAACCATTGATCAGATTAAGATGAACTGCAACGTCAAACAAACGTTACAACAATCCAAACAGCTTGTTCATCTCTGTAACAGATGTGGTGATTCAGACGGAATCAGACCTGAATCTGTTTTATCATCCACAGGAGCCACGATGTCCTTTATTGATAAAAGCAGCATGGTGGTTTTCAGTGTGTAATGATAAACATCAGCTCCAGGAAAACAGGAAGGAGACACAGAAGCACAAAGAAAGAGGGTGTCGTCACCGCACAACTGCATTAACACTACCTCATCCTCTAAATGCTCTCTGACGTGCACATCTATTAGTTTATCTGTACAGGCATCGTCTCGCCTGAGGCTGTCTGGATCAGACAGTTAGCCATCAATTCTTTACCATGACACAATTTTGCTGTTATTTTTAATGATCCTTATTAGGCCTGTGCAATAGCTGATCCCACATCACTTCCAATTTTATCGAGCCTACAAGGTTGCTAACACGGACTCTGAATGATTAATTGCTCTTGTGTTGTATTTGCCATTTTCACTGGTTAAGCATGTGACATCACATGCTCAGGAAAACAGGGCATCTCTGTGATTCTCACATTTCCACTAAAGCTGCAACTGTGACATTAATCAGTGTTTTCTCAGTGGGCTTACTGCATACCAGTGATCTTTATATCATGAGAGTATGTGTGTAGCTTTGTGTGTGTGTGCTATCTGACAGTGCATGAACCTATGGATATACAGTAATAACTCATGATGGCAGTGCTTTCCCTGCTTAAACTGCTCTGAGGATGCCCTGGCATTTAGACAACAGGCATAGAGAAAATAGAGAAAAGAGAGACAGTTCCAGAGACAGAGAGACAAAGAAAGCTCTGGAAGCTTGTTGAGAAAGTAGTGTTTACAGTGGAACCTAACATCTGTCATCTGGTGGATTCATAACTTCCCACTATTGGTGTTCTATGAATGAATTACGTGGTGTTTACACACTAAACGGGTTTGTGGGTTTACACTGTCAGTGTAAATATGGTGAAATGAGACCCGGTTACAAAACAGATCCAATCTACAGATACGTCGATCACAATGGAGTTTTGAGGAAAAACATATTTTCCTGGTTCTGGTTCTACATACCTTGTCAAGCTTTGCCTCGATCTCCACCACGTCTGTCTCCACATCATCAATGCCAGCCCTGAAAGAGACAAAGACAAAGCTATGCAGTTAGTCAGATCTGCCAGAATGTGGAAAAACAACAGAAACTGCCATTTCTGAGAAGAGGAACCACATGTTTAGGCTGAAAACCATTAAGCCACAGTCAGAACAAGACTCAAATACTTGTTTGAGAGGGATTCTTATATAGTGGTGAGCCACATCACAATGATTAATACAAAAAAACACAAAATCCTGCTATTTAGGTTTAAAATGAATGTGTTGGTGATATTACACATGGTAGAAAAACATGGTAAAGTGGATAAAATAGAGGTGAGCAATGAAAGCATGACTGCAAGATGAGAAGGAGAAAACTGAAGAAAGCATAGATCCAAACTGACAGAACAAAACCAAATACATTGTACTCTGCATCACTTTCTGTATTCAAACATGAACCATACCATCAACACTATTTATATTTTACCCCAATCGCATATTAAGGTGCAATTAGGCAGCAGCCTGGAGGGCCTGAACAATAATACTGATGACCAGATCGACAAAGCATCACTTTAAAAGATTAGTGGCCCAGCCGAGCTGCAAAATCAATGAATGACATCATGCACAGACACAGATCATAACTTATGCTTGAGCCGTAGCAACACATAATGCTACACCAGGTAAAAACAATGGAATAAACAATAAAAATGTAATAAAGTATTACTACATAATTAGTCAATTAATTTGTATTTACAACTGAACTAAATATGACAGACAGAGAGACTTCATGGTCTCAGCATTGCATGTGTGTGTTTGTCTGTGTCTGTTTGTGTGTGTGTGTCAGGTAGGCATGAGAACTGCACGAGGATCATCCCTGGGGTCTTCTTCCATTAACTTCAATCCCGGTGGTGACTGAAGTTAATGGAAGAAGAAACACACACTCCCACACACACACACGTCCACATTTTCAGGGTCGGTTGGCAACTCCCTGTACTTGGGCCAGAAAGATTGCACCTGAGGTCTTATTACATCAAAATGTATTTCTTAAGTCATCCTCTGACACACACACACACACACACACACGTACATGCACACACACATACCAATCCCTAGTCCCAGGATCAGCTGGAACTCTTGGAACGGCCTGATCCACATTTCTATCAAAGGATCATCGTCACGCCCTGTATGGGCTGGAACATGTCGACCATGAACCAGAGAGATGACTTCACCATGCAATACCAACTCCACCCTCATCTTCAGAATTTCTCTTTTGCATGCTTAAAACACCCAGACAACTTGTCTCCTACATAACAGCAGAGACACGGTGCAGAGTTGGAGGACTCATACAGTGCGTCTGACAAAAGAATATCTAAACACCAACACAGTACCTGTAAAGCAGCAACACCTGCCAACACCTGCCCAACTAGTTTGTTTTACAAAGGTCATGACCCCATCTGGTTCTGGTTTGCAGTGGCACACAGCCAGGAAGTAAAGAGCTAAGATGTCACTCAGCAGCTTTAGCACCTGCTCAAGACAACCATATTCCCAGAACTCCTTTCTGCTCCTGACCTTTTTCACAAAGTGTGGAGATGCATATAGCTAATAAATGACTTGCGTCTGTTCTGTTTTTCAGTCATCGTAAACACACTCTGTTTATACACATTTACGGCACGTGATGTAATCCATTAAACTGCCTTCATTTCTGGTCTCGTCCTGCAAGTCAATTAGTAATGAAATACTACAATAAAATACTCCACTCCCAAGCACTGAGCATCACGTTCGCCATTGTGTCACACTGAACGAATCACACTCAATGTCAAACAGCTGTTCAAGCTAGATGAGGATAAGCTCATTAAAACTGTGGCGTGTTGCGGGTAAAACCCAGCGCACGCCGCCAACAAACACTGACTGATAGTTGACAATGACAAAGTGTGAACAGCATTTAATGCATTACTATAACCAGCAGCAGCTACAGTGATCAAAGCTTTCAAACTCTGCACAGGCTTCAGATAATGGGATTATTATTGTTTTAATGGTGTTAAAGCAAGACAAAAATGGTTGTATGTTTTGTCAAGGTTAAGTACCAAAAGACACGATGGAGACAAATGAGTGTTTTATAGCATGAGTGAGTTTGCCAGTGGACATTTGTCCTTATTTGCTCCACCACCCTCTAGCTAAGTATATCTCAGCTCCTAAAGTGTATTTCCTATAAATCAGTGCAGCAGAGATGGGATTATGAGTAAGATTGACTCTTGATGAGGATTATGGGTAATGCTTCAAGATACAACGGCTGCATGAAGACGCCAGGGCAGCAACAGCGAGGCGATGTATATGTGTCAGTTTTAAAAAACACAGAATGGTAGCTAGTTGCAATGACACACGCATTCTGAGTGTGTGTGTGTGTGTGTGTGTGTGTGTTGTGTGTGTGTGTCTACACGTAGGAGGAATATCCCAAGGCTGCACTGCTGATGATGATGCATGCAGGGAGAGGGAACAGGATCATGCCAGCACTAGCACACTGTACCAGGTCTGACATCATCAGCTGAGGGGGAAGGGAAGCTCACGTGCTCTCGCTCCATGTGCACTCCCATCAGCCCCAGCAACCATCCATAATGTCTATTCTTGTCCCCCCACACGTGTGTACTCAAGCATAAAACTTGCTTGGCTATCCTCTCACATCTCTTCACATGGCAGCAAAGTGTGCAAGCCCATACACACACACGTACACGCACATACACGCACATGGTTTCTAGCCCAGAGACATATCCAAGCCTCCCATGTCTTCCAGATCAGATGTGTCACATAGCATCACATCCACATCAGCATTACTTGTAGGACTACAGACTACGGCAACAAGAACACTGTGTCCCATGATACCAGACAAACCTGAACATAGAATTAACACGCAACAAGACATTAACAGATATGCACTGGAAACGACATCAGGCATGTCGGTTTCACAATTTGTGCCTTTAGTAAAAAACAAAAAAAAAACATGTGGCTAAAAAAAATCCTAAATATATATAAACCATAAGATGTTAACCAATGAAAGTCAGTGATTCACAACAGAAAACTTCAGTTCAATTCAATTCAATAAACTTTTTTCATTTCCAGGGATAATTGAAATGCAGGCATATAAACAAATAAGAAACTAGCTATAGGAACTTTTTATTTTTTTAATTATTTTTTCTTTTTTTCTTTTTTTTAGGGTTAGGGTTAGACTATATATGCAGGCAGATGAAGGAAAAAAAAGCTATAGGAACTTTTTAGTCTAAAGGGTAATCAGTGCCAAGGATGTGTGTGTCTGTTCTGTTCTACTTCCTAATCTAATGTCAGCCACCGTACAAAAATGCTTGTGCGTATGTGTGTATACAGTACACAAAATGAAAGATGAATTTCTGCAGTTCAGGCATAGGCACTTTACTACTACAGAATGTTTCAATGATTGAACACGGTATGTTGTATCTTGTCTTGTATCTTGTCTTGTTAATGACACGTTTTTCCTCAGTCAGCTGGTATTAAGCTGACTCAGCAACTCAGGATGTGATGAACATTGACCTCAATCCCTACTGACATCAGGTGGATGAAGAGCAAAAACTCTGCCTCATGTGTAGTTTACACACACACACACACATACACACACCTAAATACCTATACACACGCTGATCCAGAAACTCACTAAATATATGATTTATCTGCCAGTATTAATTCATTTTACACTGGCAGGTAAATGAATGATAATTGATTATAAGCTTTACAATTGGTATGTGAAACATGATACATTGATCAACAATGTGCACATAAATCAAAAATTTTAGATGTAGGATGTTTTAATATGCTTTTTAATTATTGGAGGAGTAATGTAAATTTTAATAGAAGTCAACTTTGTTTTCTGTCCTTTATCCTCAGAAAAAGTACAAACAGGAGAGGCTACATGGCTTGAATCATTGAGAAAAAGTGTCCTTATTGTATATCAAGCTGTCTGTATACACACACACACACACAGAGAGAGAGAGAGAGAGAGAGAGAGAGAGAGAGTGTCAAACTGTAGATTTTCATTTATAATGCACACACTTTCATCATCATCCACCCACAAATTCTAACGGCACACACAGACATAAACACATCAAACATCCTCTTCCCAGAATTCCAAGTAGTTAGCTCCATGGCAACCATTCATTGACCCCAATCACTATGGCAACAGGCATCAGCGTTACTCACACTTCAACTGACCAATTTCCTCTTTGTCTGGTGTGTCTGTCTCTGTGCATCTGCCTTTCTCTCTTTGTACCTCCCTCATATTATTAAATTCCTCTTTCCCTTAATATTTGTTCTCTGCAGTACTCCTCTAAACAGAAAATGTCAGAAAACAGGAAGCTGTTGATACAGCCATTTACACTGACTGGCAGGTATATTACAATACAGCCACTTCCACAGACAAAGTGACCTTCACTATATTAAGCCCTCATAGCTCCACAAACTCCGTTAAATCTGACTCAAAGCAAAAACATCATAAGTGAAATATCTGCTTGCAGGCAGAAATAACTGTATTTGGTTATCATAAAGGATTTGTGACATTTTCTTGCATAACACATCTCCTTGTATCAATGAGCCATCTGCATTCAATAATTTCCCTCGGGATGAATAAAGGTTTAACTTATCTTATCTTATCATTATTCTGCCATGTCACTACAAGCTATCATTTCTTGCAAGACATTTCTCAAAATAAGTTTAATTTCATCTGTACTAAATAATCATTTCACCCCGTTGGCTAGAAGTTAAAGGACCATACAAGTTCTTTTGCATATGAGCCCAAATAATTACTGTACAAAGATGTTTCATTAACCATTTTCCAAAAAATGCTACTGGAGCAGTAAATTTTTGAATTGTTTTTCCTACCTTCCAGGCAGCTATTGGCTTCAGTTCATTCCAGAACACTATAAAAATCAACTTGTAGAGACTTGAAATGAGCTTGAGACATCACAGCTAACTATACATTATTATTTTTTTGTTGAAGTTACTTAATTTAACTGAACAGAGCTACATGGAAGAAAATGTATTCAACCACTAGGGAAATTTAAACAACCATGCCTTCTACATACGAATGTGCTTGTTAGCAGGTGAAACACTGAATTTTAGGATGGGTGTATCACCTGAAAATTTGATTTTGATGCTAAAATACGTGTAACATATACTGTATGGGTAGTATTTATTGGGCTCAAACATGCAAAACCACCTGTATGGTCCTTTAAGACTAAATATTAAATAAACTAATGTGTTAGGAATTAGACATTGTTGTTTTAGGCTGATAGTGAGCAGAGTCAGATGGCTTTGGTATGGGGATAATATGCAGCCCATCCCTCATTTCTTTGTTCTTTCATCCTCAAACACGTGCAGCCAGTCTCTGTGCTAAAAATACTTTGTCAGATTAAATAAATGTCAGCAGGCTTTATACTCTTTCTATGCATTGTCAATTGTTTCTTGATAAAAAGGCAAGAATCTATGTTATCATAGTCTCAAATAGTTTCTGATTTTACCCTTCAGAAATCTACACTTCCCCGTCTCTTTTTGTTTCATGTGTGCATTCCTCCTTCTGTCCGTCTGATCATCTGTCTGTCTCTCCGTCTGTCTGTCTATAACCCTCTTTGATTAGCTGCTGGCATAGCTCTGAGAACAGCATGAGTGTGTGTGTCGCGTGTGGCTGTGTGTGTGCAAAAATACAAATGCACAAAAGAAGATAAAACAGGAAAAGAAATGCATTGTCTAACCCAAAGAGGAGAATCACAAAAACAGAGTGAAAACGTTCTGCATTTCGTGGCAGGAAATGTAAAAAAATTCAAAGGTAGTCCTATCTATCCTATCCTCAATGGTTCAGTATCACCAAATACACATACACACACACACAAGCCCGCACAGATTCTAGTAAATGAACCTCCAGTAGATCAACCTCACACAACACTCATTTGCCGAAACAAACTGCCTTTTCAGACCAATAACAACCCAAGCCAAACACTAGTATCTTATGTGTGCTCGTCTCAGGCTCACAAAGATGTCTTCACTGCTACCCCTTAACCACCCCCCCCCCNCCACACACACACACACACCCCAACTCAGAACAAACATCACACTCATACCCTGAAGGAACGATTGATTGTAGTAATGGATGATGAGACAAAGAGACCAAACATGATTCTGAGAAAAAGAACCATTACTTGTGTCCTCTAGCTTCAATTTAGCAGCATTAAAAAGAACTGAGCCGACTGAGATAAAGAAACGTGTTGATCCAGGGCTCGTCAGCAAAAGTAACGACTGCAAAAAAAATGATGCAGGCATTTGGGCAAATTTTACAGATAAAAAGATGAGTAAAGAATAATAAAAATGACTGCTGTTCACATTTTGACACATTTCCTACATCACATCTGTTTTCCATTTAATGTATTCCCATGGATATAATACAGTATATTATTAAATGCCATTGTGTGATTGATGTGTGTGTGTGTATGTGTGTGTGATTGATTCCTGCATGAGTGAATACTGAGAAACGATTATCTGACAGTCATTACAAATCAATTAAACTTTCATAGCAATGAATACACTACAGGTGTACACACAGTATATTATTCCTGTTTTGTGTATTAATTATTAGGTGAATCACCAGTACCTAATTGGGAGTTACAGAATGATAAGTTAACAACAGTAGATCTTTTTTTTTTTTTTTTTTTTTTAATTGCAGGGGTCTCAAGGATTTTTGATGGATTTACAGAAAGATACAAGAACATTTCATTAATAGATGTTTCTTATACTGAATAGTAGTCTGGGATGTGGAAATGTCATTATATCATTAAATTCCAATTTCCTCCTCAACTGGCCAACAGGAAGCATATCAGATGTTTCAGACTGTGAAGCAGAAAGACCTGATTTGTCTCTCCTGAACTGTAACCGGAACTCAGGTCAGGCAGAACTGCAACTGTTCAGAAAGTACAACATCTTCTCTTCTGTGTTGCCAAGTGGAAAGAAAGGAGAGAGTGAAACAGGGAAACCTCAGTCACTGTTTTCACAGGAAGTAGATCTGCTGACTTTAAGAAAGTGAGTTACATCATCATCAAGTGTTCGGTTCTTTTTGCCAAAACCTCTTAAACCTGCAAGTGAGAAAGTTAGAGGAGTCATAAAAATATATATATTTGCTTTACAGGCATAAGCAAGCAGTAATGTTTGTACTGGGTTCAATAAATTCAAATATTTCCCTCTATATAGCTTGAGAAGACTCAGCTGTGATCATTCATTAGATTAAATCAAGCACTGATGAATAGAAAAATCAGCTATTACATTTGGCAGTCAAACAATTAGTCATATCTGAGAGAGAACAAACTTGAAACTGAAAAAAAAACTACATACCATTAATGAAGAGGATCTCCTATTAACATTCTTTGTTAAAACCTTATTTCTACAGCCCAAACACAATGAAACTCCTTTCTAGTCCACTTGTGATGTGATGTTTGCGTCTCAGTGCAGCATGATGCAGATACTGTACCAACAAGATGGAAATCTGGCTAGTCCTTGGTATCGAACTTTAATACTTTTTGTGTGGTCAGATTTCATTTAAAAAAAATCTTTTTACTACATATTATTTTTATTATTTTGGCAAGAACACGGATAATTCCCACAGTATGGCCCCAGGCAGCCCACAGGTGTAAATGTGGGTGTGAATGAGTGTGTCTCTATCTCGTCACAGCATAAGTGTGTATAGAAAACATTTATGACTGATATCAGCACTGAAACTCTGACAGCATATTACCAACAGTATTACAACATTTGGAATGACACCATTCCTAGCTGTGGCCTGGCCAGAGTTGGGAGATTTGGTGTTGCATGTTTGATCATGGTTCACACACACCCAGACACACACGTACACACATATGCACACAGATTTTTACCCCACATAATTATGGGTCCTCCTCTTCTCTAATTGGGCATTTAGAAGGAGGGAAGGAAAAACACACATGGTGAGAAAGAGATGGATGGACCTTGAAAGGGAAACATAGATGCTGAGAGTAACGTTGTGTCTCATACTCTGATTAACCACAAGAATGTGAAGGTTTCCTTTTAAATAAGACTCATGTAACATCACAGCAACCCTTTATCGACTCACACACAGGCAGCAACTAGCCACTAGCAAAACGATAAAGTTTAGTAATTTGACCTCAAAGTGCTTTCTGTCTTTGGTACCCTTGGGATACCCTATCCCAAGGGTACCAAAGACAGGAAGCTGCAGGGAAGCAAAAAAGAGGGATTGCTTGCTCCAAATTCTGCAAGTTTCACTGACCTCCCTGCAAGTGAGCTCACAGATGCAGCATGACAACATGAGAAAGCAGCGAAAGAGGGCTGGATGTTGCAAACGACCCGCTGTGCTGTATACTGTAAGTACTTTGTTCCCAAGACGATGATACTTCTATTCTCTTTGCATCTGTCCCATCAACGGTCAACTGGTAGTGAGGGAAGATGGTGGGTGGACTGAACAGAGGAAAAGAGTAACCCATGTTTCCCTCAAGACTCCAGATGGATGAAAAAAAGTTTGGGACAGACAGCAAAGACTTGAAATAACATTTACATCACACATCTGTGTCGTTGTCTGGGAGGAAATGAATGCAAGCAATGTTTGATAAATATGACAAATGTGTCTCAGTAACATCTGGCAAAGGCACAATGTATATAAAGTAGATATAATAGCCCGTTATGATTTATTGTACTTATAGAAAGAGAACAAAGGGTTCAGCTGGGCTGATGTTCTATAGAGGCTTTGCTCAGGAAAGAGACTGTTGATCCATGAATTGATGTTGCTGTCTCTCTCTTGCATTGAGTCTTCCATCTTTACATTGGCTTTGCAAACATCAGGAGGATTAAATTCTACACTCACAAGCTAATTCCCATAAGAACATGTACTGTACATATTCGAAATGCCACAAACTTCATGACATTGGCTTTGTATTGCTGCTTAAAGGACAATACCGGTGATTTTGCTTGTTTAAGCCCATTAAATACTAGTCACATACAGGCAACATTACTGACAACCATTTTACAAAACATAAAGCCTTATTTTATTAGTTTTCCTTTAATTTTTCCAAATCCCCACATCTTTATCAAATGATGATCTGACCTGTTGAAATTTAGGTTCTATCACCTCTGCAGAACATTAAATTAAAAGCCAAACCGGAATATACAGTATATGAGGTAAAAACTCTTAACCTTGACCTTAACCTCTTGACCTTTAAAAATGAGTCAAATCAGAGTCATCACCACTTGGCTGAGAAATAGAGTATTATCAACCTAATACAGGAAAATGACTGAAGGCCTTTACAGGTAAGATCAATCTGCATGCCTCAGACTTGCCGCACATAAAGAGCCACTGTTCTTATTAACACAGCACAGAGTATGACTTACATCCTAAAGAATGTCTGGCACAGATAAAGGCCGGACTTTTGTTTCAGCTTTCACACACATATAACACATGCAGGCATATCCTGTATGCATAAGCCAATGCAAATACATAGGTAATAAGCAGACACACATACACACAAACGTGTACACCTGTCTGTCAGTTTCATTTGATGTGTCCCATGTGATGACAGTAGGACACAAACAGGTTTAAATGTTAGATTTTGTTGTGTTTCGCTAAAATGTATTGAGCCTTTTAGAAAAGATAGTTCATTTGTTGCTTTGTGTACATATGTTGTGTTATAATTACGGCAATAATTATGAATTAGAGTTGAGATTTAAGGAGGATCTGGCTGTAACTGGATTTATGCTTGCCTCTGTGGTAGGAAATTGTAATTTTCCAATATTTCAATGCTCTCGTGTGTTAATACTGGGACTATAAAGCATTTTCAAAGGTTTTTTTTTTTTTTAGACTTTTATGATTGTTGCACTAGATAGGTCATGGCATGCTAAAAAAACAACAAGGTCAAGCAATGTGGCAGTGTGTGTGTTAATATTTGATCATTTCTGTCTTTCTGCATAAACCTATAATGGCAGATTTGGCTTGGCTATGAAAGATACATGTTCTAAGCTTAGATGTCTATTTATGGACATTTGTGTGTGTGTGTTTTGTGTTTACGTGTGTGAGAGAAGAGATGTAGCTCTGGACCAGCTGTGTGTCACAGGACAGCGAGGTTAAAGAAAAGCCTGATTTGTTTTTCTTGTGTTATCTTTGGCAGCTCTGACTGAACATCAGCAGAATAAACCTCCTGCTGACATCTCAGTTACATCTGCCAAGGAGGAAATAGCCACCGACTTACTCTCCATCTAAGAGAGGTCCAACAGTGCCAAAACTGAGGAAGAGGGACCTTCTGGTTCTCTGAACTCATAATGTCCAGGATATATCAGTCAGACTTAACGCTGAGAGTTGGTTTTCTAGATTTAGATTGTCTATTGTGGAATTTATTCTGACTAAGGCCCTGTCCACACTAATATGGATATTTTGCAAAACGCATATTTTCCTCTGTGTTTTGGCCTCTTATCCACATGCAAGCAGTGTTTTAGGCCACTAAAACAGAGATTTTTTAAAACAGCTTCTAAAGTGTAGATTTCTAAAAACTCAGTTTTCTGTGTATCTGTGTGAACATGAAAAATGGAGCGTTTGGGAAACGATGATGTCAGAACTAAACTCACGCATGCAAACTGTTGCTTTGTGCAATGATCATGTGCCAGAAACAATAACAACAACAACAACAATGGCGGCAACCGTCTACCGGTTTCTTTTCGTTTTGGTTAGCAATAGCAGTTGCAAGTTTACAAGTTAAGTTGGCGTTGCTGCACCACTTTACCAGGATTTTGATTTCAGCTTGTTTCTGTTTGTTCGGTTTGTTCTGTCCAGTTTCTGTTTGCATATTTTGATTATTCATTCATGCCAAAATGCAATTTCTATTACTAATTTTGGAATCAGAGATACAATCACAGGATTATTTCTATAGTAGAGCAAAGTTGTCCAAATTTTACTTCAAAACAAATCTAAATACTGAACATGAAGCATTTTCTGGTCCAGAATCCCATTGTCATTCCTTTAAAGACTAATGGCAAACCAACATGTTTTACAGCATGGAGTGTGATGTGTATGTGAACCTGAAGTAATAATAAATACATGCAGATGCACCGTTGGTGTGGGAGGAGAAAGACATTATGTGAGTGAACTGGAAGAAAAACAGATTTTGGAGATGGAAAGAAGAGGAAAGTCCAATGGGGAGGGAGAGAGAGAGAGAGAGAGAGAGAGAGAAGACAGGTTTACATTAACACATGGGGTGGTCTTACGCAAGATCCCCATACAGCGAGACAGCTAGAGAAACAAAGAATACGGACAGAAAGCTGGGGTCTGGAACATGTATGAAGTTACAGTGTGTGTGTGTGTATGTGTGTGTGTGTGTGTGTGTGTGTGTGTGTGTGCTGAACATTGCTGGAATGATTTCTCAATGGGAGGAATCTGAACAAGAGCATAAGAAACCAATACTTTGAGAAACCAAATCAACACTGTTCGACCCCCAACATGTCAGTCCAGTCAGCATGTTTAATACATTATTTATCTGTATTTTTTGATTGCTGATGTAATGTAACATCATTCCCTTTGAATTTTTTTGAAATGTGTACATTTTCAGGTGTCACCTTGGAATTTGTGATGGCCACTTATCACGATTTTTTTTTTACATTTAATATGCTAAAAGATTAAATGAAAAGATAATTGATAGATCATTCAGTACACTGTAAAATGTGACAAGTTGATCTTACTTAAAAAAATCTAGGAAACCGATTGCGCTGAAAAAGTAAATATAAGTATTAGTCTTAAGTTATGTTTATGTCTAATTGAAGACATAAGACTACATAAGACTACTTAAGACTACATAGTTATATTTACTTACCCTTTTCAAGGCAATCGGTTTCCTAGATTTTTTTTTTTAAGTAAGATCAGCTTATCACATTTTACAGTGTAATTAAAATATTCATTAGTTGTGTACATAGATCAAACCACAACATATTTTTAGTTAACCGCTGGAAAAAGGCTTTTAAAATGTGTAAAACTCTTTTTTTTAAGATGTGTTTGGCTATATAGTTATAAAATATTGATTGTGGCACAGCGGTCTGATATTTTGACGATTTTAAAGTAGAATTAAACCAAAAACAAACCGAGCATAATGGTCACAGAGTTGTAAATTTACAGAAGAATCGTTCAATTCACGACTCAGGTTTTACTAATTGAAGCAACTTATTATACATGACAGGAAAAAGGTTTGTTGAGCTGAAGCGAAAATGCAGATGTAAGCGCCAAAGCTGTGATTCGGTTCGTGACTCTGCTGTCCAAAATAAACCAGGAGCTGCAGTGACTATGAAAGCTCCAGTTCTGCTCGTTTCACATACAGCTGAGTCTTAATCTGCTCCTCAGGCCAGAATCTGTCTCACAGAACCTCCGTGTTCAGCTCAGGACATCTGTCTGTTTTACAGTGACATGTGCACACAGGCCACACACACATTCCTGCAGTTGCTCTCGACACACCCACACACCAAAGCAATGGCATATTGAGCACGGACATCCTTCCTTCCTCCTCATATTGTCAGCTACCACCCAGCGACTCTGCTTCAGCTGTTCCAATTTTTCGCTCCTTTGCGATTTACGATCCGTCCAACAAATGGGACGAAACTGACTGTGTGGTGGTGGGAGTTATGGGTCCAGAAAGTGCAGGACTGGGAATATGTAATGCTGACACGGCAGATGGGAATGTTTTCATTCGGTTACAAGGAATTCCCCTGAGACCTGAGGCCAGAACAGAGTGTAAGGAAGAGGAATCAGAGCAAGAATCCATCAGTTTGTGAGGGAGCAATCAGTGTTTGCGTCTCTTCCTGTCTCTTCCCGTCTCTTCCCGTCTCTCTAGAGAAGATTAGCTTGTCAATCACATTTGTGGTTCCAGCACTGTATGTTTGGATTCAATGAGGATCAGGATTGGAGGACTGCCAAACACACAGGAAGCCTGTGTCAGCAACCTATAAGGGAACGATCAGGGATGAATGCCTCCACATGTTCATCTAGCATTACAGAGGAAACACCAAGAAACAAACAAGCCAAACAAGCAGGCGAATGTGTTTTATGGTGAAACAGTGAATTCTAAACTGTGGCTGAAGTCACTGTTACAGTTAACGTGTGAATTCATCAATTGTGAAGCATTCTGACGCCATTCTGTTAAGTTTCCTCCTCGCAGCATCGCATATTCCCCCGAGCAACAAGGATGTGGGTGGAGGAAGAGAGGAGAGACAGGAAGAGAGAGAGATGGGTGTTAGATGATAATCACAAGAATAAACAGGAAGAATAAACAGAAAAGAATACAAGTGACAGAAAAAGTGAAACAGAGCACCAAACAAAAAGACAAGTACAAAAGGCAAAAGGCAGCGAAGGTTCGGCCAAATCTGAACAAGCTGCTCAACTGGATCCCAGATGTGAAACAGCAAGAGTCAGCACACATGCACACACACACACACACACACACACACACATCTTTCCTCCCTTTTTTTGCATGCAAGCCTTATGTGCCAAAGCAACCCACATGACTAATTCATTTGTCACTTCAGGCACACCATGTCCGAGCAGCATCCGGCATCTGAAATGACAGCTGTCCTCTCTCTCTCTCTCTCTCTCTCTCTCTCTCTCTCTCTACTGTGTAACTCTTGGCCCCTTTAGTGTAGAACTCTATTAAATATCTTTTCCTCTGTCCTTCAGTCTATACCTCTCTCCCTGTGTCCATCCATCCAAGCAGCCCTTCACTCTCTCTACGCTCCCTCTCTCCTACAAATATCCATCCATCAATTCTCTCCATCCTCTCAGTTGTCATCCCTCCAGCCCTGCATCCTTCTAACCATCTAGTTCAAAGACACAGAGCCAGGTAATTATTGAAACTCAATAAGCCAGACATTCATTCATAACCATCTCACATCCACATTACCAATAATGAAGAAGAAGAAGAAGAAGAAGAAGAAGAAGAAGAAGAAGAAGAAGAGGTGAATGGTGAGAAAGGAAAAGGACAGAATAGGATTGAAACTGACAGTGAAAGAGAGAATCACAAAGTAAAGGATTTGATGGACGTTGACAGAAAACTTCTCGCTCTGTTTTTCTTTCTCTCTCTCAGCTCTGCCACATGGTTAAACCAGTTTGGTTGTTTTTGAAGGTGTAGAAGGTTGAGCAGCACCAAAGAATTCCCACATTGTGTGGAAGACAAACATCCCTTGTAGCAATCTGCCTGTTTTTTTTTTTTTTTTTTTTNTTTTTTTTTTTTTTTTTTTTGTTTGTTTGTTTTTTTGCAGTTAGACAAACATTATTGGCAGATATTTCATTTGACTGACTATGATCTTTTATGAAACACTGACAACAACAACAGAAGAATGCTTGTGTGTGTGTGTGTGCATGTGTGTTTGTGTATTTGCCTGATGGATAGACAGGCTTGTGGAACCAGATTGTCCCAGCATTGCTGAGTCATTTGAACAGGATGTAAACAACTACATGACCCACTGCTCTAAATTCAATTTGATACTTCAATGTCATTTTACATTTTAAACAATTTACCTGACCAACAATGCTTCAGGACGAGAAACAATTAACTGACCCTTCAATAATACAAAGACGCTGCAAAATTGTATATTTAAAAACCCAAAACAAACAAAAAGTCACAAAAGTGAAGGTGAAAGTTCTGTTTAAGGTGAGGGAAACATCACTGGTTTTCTATTTGTGACAGCAGAGTGTGTTCTCCTTCAGGATCTTTGACTCCACATGGTGAGAAGCCAATAGCATTTGCTGCTTGACCTTTTGACCCGAAAAAAATGACCATATCAGTGTGAAAACACAAATTGCACATACGGATGGTAAATTTACAATGAATGTACCAGTATCATTTTTCGCTTCAGTATTTCAAGACTTTAAGTGTTTATTTTAGAGCGATATATTGCGCTTTTTACTCTGCTACATTTATCAGACAGGTGTAATAACAAATTACTTAGCAGATTTTCAATTTATATTACATAACAGACAACTACTAATTTTGTTAGATAAAATAAGCTATACTGAAAATGCTACAGATTTCACAAACTTTAAAAAAACAGAATTTTTTAAGTGTTATGGCACAATAACCCTTTAATGTTATCTAAAAGCTTTTAACCCTTAAACTGATTTGGAAGCAGGAAAAACGAATCATTGTTGTAAATTTTGGGGACATTTTTTAAAATACTTTGTGACAATTCTTCATTCTACACACTTGTACTTTTGATACTCTAGAATACTGTGGCAATATTTTTTTGCGGTATATATCTTAAAAACAGTATCATCATTCTAAAGGATTTGAATACTTGTTCCACTGCTCCAAGCAGACATGCTGCTGCACGTTTGATAGCTTTATGTATGTGCATACATGTGGTAATGTGTTAAGAGGCTTTATTCAAGCATGTCTAAATGTGAGACAGACAGCAACATGGCTGCGCTGAAGTCTGGCCGTTGCAGATGCATTCCACTTATTACAGCTGGCTGGTTGTGCTGCTTTCCCCCTGTGTGATTTAACAACTTCCTGGTGTGTGAATTCTCCACGACAGATTTGGGGGGCTCATAGTGAGTTTTAAGCAGGAACTGTTTACTGTAACACTTTGGTTTTGGACATCTAAACCAAAGGTCAATCTGACTGTAAGTCTGCATGAGTTAATAAAACTGCCACAACACACCAAACCTGCAAATTAAAATTGAAAACCACAAAAGCTGTGAAATCTGCAGTCCAGCAAATACAACAGCGGTTTTAAATTGGGCAGGGCACCCTAAGGACACAAACATTTTTAAAGAAAAAATACCACGTAATGCCAAATTGCATATAGCAGCCGTCCAAGAACAAGGTACAGAATATTGATTTAATAGTTCTAATTCGAGTTATAACAGGCTTTGGCAGGATTTTAATTAAAGTCCCAACCATTCCTGATCTGAATGAATGAATGACTGATTCCAATAAAAGGTTATTTATGGCGATTCATGAGACAGCATGAGAGCTGTGAGAATGTTCAATGATACCACATTTCTCATAACAGGATCCCAATTTATTCTAAGTCTCCATGGTTACTTTTAAAGCCAGGACCACTACGTCTGTTAGATGATACACCACAACTGTCCAGTGTTCCATATAAGGTCATTTTAAATATCCTTAAGTAGCCTGTTTTTACTCAATACCCTTCATGAAGTTACTTTGCATGTTTAAAGTCCCTGATTTAATTTTTTTTTTATTAATTGCATGTCTGCCTAGTTATGAATCACTGTTGCCTTATTGAAAATTCAATTCAAAACTGGAAGTCTATTGACCATAGTTTCCATCCATCCATCTATCCATTTTCTGTACCTGTTTGTCCTGTTGAGGGTCATGGGGAGCTGGAGCCTATCCCAGCAGTCACAGGGTGAGAGGCGGGGTACACCCTGGACAGATCACCAGTCTANCTGGAGCCTATCCCAGCAGTCACAGGGTGAGAGGCGGGGTACACCCTGGACAGATCACCAGTCTATCCAGGGCTGACACAAACTCATTCACACCTACGGGCAATTTAGAGTTCCCAATTCTGACCATAGTTTATTTATTTATTTGCATCAAAGCCTTAGTTGTATGTGCATAGTGTTATATTAATCCATGACCAAAACACTAATTACTCTTGTTTTAATCTCAGGAAATTAGAGCAAAATCAAGTCAAAAATGCTTTGCTGTTCAAGTGTTCACGTGCACAGCATGAGATCAGCCTTTACCGCATGGACAAGAGAAGTTTACGGTTAGATTAATATTATATGATAAAATCATAAAGCACGAGACTGGTGCATAAGGCAGCAAAATATTAATATTCCTGGAAAGCACATGCATCATCTTAATGATTTAAAGTTTACAAGCTCAGGTCCTGTGAATAGCAATCACACCAAAACTGTGCAAGTCAATTTCTACGTCTACATTATCCTACACTACAGTTAAATGGGAAAGGAAATTATATTGAGGGCCTGAGTGTAAGATGCTGATAGTGTGTGAGCATTAATAGTGTGTGTCGGCTATCCAGTTGATTTAATCAGAGTGTGTGGTTAGCTGAAAATCCTATTTCATATATGGGTCCCACACTAAGCCCCCCGGCAACACGTGCAGCAGAGCCACAGAAAATCTGTTACACTTAGGATTCAGCAGAAGTGTCCACGTGCTGCACTGATGTTCTCTCATGAACACGTTACACTGTGGCTGACAAACACAGACACAAAGGTACAAGAATGAAAATATGATTAGCATTAGCATACATACTAGACTACAGGTGCGCTCATGTGCAGACATACAAAAATGCAAATCAGATAGAGACAGTTTTTGTGCAATGGGTTTTGTGCTATAGGCTTCATTTTAACTGAGCATTAGTGGAGCATCTGTGTGACGAAAGCAGTGCACAATCTAAAAATTGCTGCTTTTGTGTCTCAGTTTGGGATTCTGTCAGCATTACTGCGACAAAACTGAAGCTGTATGTCGTATTTTTGTATGAAGCCTGGAACTACGGGCCATTTCTGTGGCAATTTAATTTTAATAGGTAAAGTTTGTAAACTTATTACAAAAGCAGCAGTTTAGCGAAATAAATGCCATATATGTCTAATGTATAATAAGGACTGGTTCAAAACTTTGTTAAAACAGCATCTTCAAGGACAGCAGGAACAGTAATCTGGATGTAATGAATAGATATAAATGTACCTTATACTAATTTCTAATTTTGTGTTTGTTTTGACGTCTTGTTGAAAGGTGACAATTTTGTTTCTCTTTGGATTTTTTGAATTATTGATTTTAGGAAATGGAGCTGTTTTGTTTGTTTTGTTTTTGTGGTGTATTGTATATACTATGTGTATTGTGTGTATATCTGTATGTGTGTTGGACCCCAGGAAGAATAGCCAATGTGTAAGCTGGTACTAATGGGGATCCTAATAAAGAAAGAAAGAAAGAAAGATATGTGGTGGGGCTTCTGAGATAACAGAAATCCCTGTTAAGCCATCTTGATGTGTTCTCTGATGCAACCAATAATCTATGATAGGAAGAGACTGCAGAGACACACCTGCTCACCTGTCTCAAATTAGGTTTCTGTATGAATGGTCACACTGGATTAAGGCATCAAGTCCTGTTTATTGTAAATGCCCGGTCTTGTGAAAGAATGCAAGCAAACTGGAATTCCAGAATTAAGAGCAGAGAAGCACAGGCGTGATCCATGTTCATCACGTTTCCAAGCAAACAAGCACACAAGACTGTACGATCAAGCCAGTAAACATCAGCAGATTGCTACAGTTTGACATCGCTAATTTACTGAAGCAGAGTGGAGCGTTTCACCATTTGATTTGACATCATTTGCTCATGTCAGGCTCAGATTAACTGGGTGGAGCTGCACTCTTTGTTCACCTGTTGATTGCCTTTTAACAGAGAAAAATATTTACTATGAAATCAAAACACAACACCCACAATTAGAGGGTAGGATCTCAACTATGCAGACAAAATGCTGGATTGCCCATAGAACCAAATCTGTCACTCCTTCTCCACACCCACTAAAGCCACATCTCTGCTGCCACAACGGCTTTAAAGTAACAACAATTTTTCATGGCTCTAACATGAAAGATGTGTTTCCTGCAATTCACAGTTTGACATGCAGTGGGAACTAAAATATTTATGAGAACTGAGGGGATGTCAGATATTTTTATCACATTCTGACGCCCTGTGTTGTCTTTTTTCTGACACTTATTGGTTACAAAAGTATAAAAGGTCAGTTGATGGTTAAAGGGTTGTTTCCGTGAGGAGGAGGAGACTAATGAGGACAGTTACTGATCTCAGCCTCTAACTTCATCAGCAGTAACTTAAAAACCAGCCTCTGTCATCGCTGTGTCTCTCTGGCAACTACAAGTCAACCCTTTTATAGTGGAAGAAGTTCTCAAATGCTTTACTTAAGTAGCAAATGGAGAAAATACTCCATTATAGAAAATAGAACAAAGAAAGCAGGAAAGAAGAAGAAGAAAATAGAAAATAGAAAATAGAAGAACTCTTGCTTTCAGTCTACATAAGGTATTAAATGCTTTGCTTTAAAAAAAAAGTGAAGTAAGTAGGAAAAGCAATTAGGAACTAAATAAATAAAGAAAAAAGACGGAATTCCTTAAAATTGCACTTAAAGGGTCATACCGGTAATTTAGCATGTTTTAGCCCAATAAATACTACCTGCATATCAGTAATGTAACATGTATGGGGGTAGTATTTATTGGGCTCAAAACATGCAAAACCACTGGTCTGGTCCTTTAAGTGCATTGTTCTGTTTAAAACTGACGTCAGGAAACTTCTGTTTATATGTTAGGCCTGAGACATTAAACTTCTATAAACACATCTACCTGCGTGTGGGACTAAACCCACCATACATAATCTGACCTTTCTATACCTTCAAAGGAAAACTGATTACTCAGAGAATAAATCCCATAAGATTAGGGCCAAATGTAAGAGATTTTCGTGTCATTTTATAGTGCCAAAACAGTGATGGACATTATTGGACTGAGTAATTTAAAGAAGCTGGTACTCTCAAGTAGAGCAAGTCTTCTACAACAAACAAGAACAGATAAAAGCTTTAACTGGGCCGTAACACCTCCATATATGGAGAGTAAGAGGAGCGGATTTTAAGACAGCAGGGTCGTTTTCTTTCTGTCAGAGTATCTCCTGTGCACACAGATACATTATGGAGAGTGGTTGGGAATGAGCGCCCTGACATTAGCAAGTTAATGTGTTCCAAGAACTCGGTGTTTTACAGAAGATCTATTTTCTGGGGAAGTTCAGATGGTCATGATGTCTCTGAAAGACATTTTTTTTTTTTTTTTTTTNTTTTTTTTTTTTTTTTTTTAGATTAGATGAAGGTAAAGACAAGGACACTGAGAGTGGGCACTTTGTACAGCTGTGGCTTTTGCCTGAGACACTTTGTAGCCTATCATCACAACAGAAAACACACTACTTCAATCTCAGCCTGTCAGGGGAATTTGCAGTTAAATACCTTCTTTTTTTTCTACCTTGAAATCATCTGCACTGTTTCAAGGTCACCAGTTTACTCTATGAGCAATATGCTGCTGTCTGCACCGACACGCACACACACACCTGCCTGCTGGAACACTTTGTGTGAAATGGGAGAAATACAAACCTCTTCCTACATGCAGGGGAGAGATAGTTGCCATGTCCGTGAGGCCACTGGTCACCCTTGGCAACAGCTATGCTAATTTGCCTCCTCCAATTAGGAGATAGCAGCTTGGTGCATATTTACATGTTTTACAAGTGGCTGACCAATAGAAATTCATTATCTCAGACAAGCAAAGTGATGATGTGTTTAGAAAGAGGATTATAAATGATGATGCAGGTAGGAAATGAAAATACAGACCGTTAATAGAAACCAGTGTGCCCCAGACAGATAATAAGAGCATACAAAAGCATTTTAATCTGCCAGTAAAAGAAAAAATGCTTTTAAAATAACACAAAAAGCTACTGATAAGAGGAGATAAAATCCTCTATTTAAGAGGGCAGTGCTTTTATTTTTTATAGAATTATGAAGGCATTCTTGAGACTCCAATATTATATGGTATATTATAGAGATGACTTTGATTCCAGTTTTCCAATAAAATATATTAAAAGAGGACCCAAATACTTTAAGGCTATAAATTTATGTTGTGTCAATGAAATATTACTAACAGAAACAGTAGCAGGAAAAGAAATGACACTGTTTTTATAGTAATAAATGGATGAAAAGGAATGAAAAATAATAACTTTGCTTCATGTAACATTATAATTCAAACCTAGTTTGTATAAATTTCCAGTAGAATGTGGGGTTTAAGAGATGTATTTAATAAAAAAATAAATAAAAAAAAATCCACTGACGGGTGGATGGGTCATGACCTCTCATCTGTTTCTCCTGCATGTAGCCATGGCAACCAGCAGAGGAGCTACACGTGACTGAAGCAAAGCAGATACAGCAGATATCAATGCTGCAAACAAAGAACAAAAAGCAAAAGAACACAGCAAAACATTCATTTCTGGGCAGGAAGTCATGCTGTTCAGATGTGCATGAATACAAAATTTAAATTTTCTAATTATTTCATACTTTTAAAGTGAAAAATTAATCTAGCAAAAGTAAAGCCTGGCTGCATGATATCACCTGCAGCTTCCTGATGCCTGAAGAGATTATCAGAATATGATACTGCTGAAGGTTAACCAGTATTGATGATAAATGATAACAGTCTACATGGTTTGATTAAATATTTTATATGAAAATCTTTTTAAAATGATAAACCTCTCATATGTACTTGATTAAATATTTTATATGAAAATCTTTTTAAAATGATAAACCTCTCATATGTACTTGTACATGCTACTCAGTGTGATCTAACATAAAGTTTACCAGTCTAGAAATGATGAAACAACTATAAATATTATAAGATTAGCAACAGCAACTCTCTCCTTCTTTGTTCCCATCTCTCTCTCTCTCTCTCTCTCTCTCTGTCATTCTCATATCGCTTCCTGAATCTCGTTAACTCACTCAACCTGTCTGGACAGTATGATGCAGTATGTGTGGGTGGGAGGAGAGAAAGAGAGAGAGAGAGAGAGAGAGAGAGAGAGAGAGAGAGAGAGAGAGAGAGAGAGAGAGAGAAAACAGAACAGACAGACAGGTAGGGTCAGTTCTCCAGATCTGTAAACTCAGCTGCACACACTGAGATACCATCACTGGAACCAAGATCTAATATTCCACATGCAGCATTTCCATTTTGTCATGAGGTTACACATAGAACAGAAGCTACATATAACTCACACACAACTGTCGGCTCAATATTCCCACTAAGCGTCACTGACACAGCATTGTGCTTTATTATATACTTTTCACATTGATGTTCATGTCTTTTTGTGGAATATAAATCTCAATTTATCTGAGCTTTCATTCTCCTCCACCATTCATAGATTCAGCCTCTTCTTCCAGCATTCATTTATTTTCTCCCACTTAGCAGCTGTTGCTAGGCAACAGTTCATACCCACATACATATATTGATATTTATAAAACAAACAACAATATTTACTCATTAATGAAAAGCTAATTATTGTGTTTTACAGATAGTGAATTGTAATGTGTTACCCCCAGCATGTTTTATCAGAATTTCATAATTAACATTCATTTAGGGTTCCTTTACAGTAATATCCTGTTTGGTAGCTGAGGTCAAATCAACATATTGCTTAGTTGTTCAAATGAATAACCCACATAAAACAAACGCTGCTGGTTTGATCATTTCATGTGGTTTTACTTTTCTATTCATTTATCCTGTCATGAAAGTGGTCTGTTGTAAATTAGGCTGACTCAGAAACAGGAAAATCTCTGAGCTCACATAATGCAATGAACAAAAAGTAACCCAGTGATGGGAAATATCTGAAAGCAATGAGCCTCCAGGGAATCAGATTACAACCTACTAAGAGCTACAGGCGGGTGCACAGGCTTCATCTCAGGTTTTGTTAGAATGAATGAATGCAGCAGGTGAGTTCTGAATAAGAGACAGGGCAGAGGAAAAGAGGATTAAAAGTGAGGAATAGAATGAAGTCTGTTAAAGATACGCTGGCATGCCTTAAATATTCTTTCATGCACACCCAATCATGCACACACTTGCATAACTGACAACACACAAGTTAAGACCTGCAGCGAGAGGGTGTGAGCTGTTTTAGTGCTGTGTGGAGGACTATCTCTTCCCTTCCCACTCCTGTTTCTCCAAAATGACTCAACAAGGACAAGAAAGGCAGCTGACAAACCACCCACTCTCCAGAACTGTGAAAATAACTGTCCTTAATCAGGCAGCAATAACAGATTTTTTAATCTTTAAAAGATTTTCATTTGAAATGATAATCCTAACAATCCTGCTTGATTTAATATGTAATCTATACATGTCAAAGTTTAAATTATGCGGTTGTTAAACTTTTAAAAGAGCTAGAGTGAGACAATTAAGGAGTCATTTGTGTTTCTAAGACCTATATTTGCTGTTTAGACAATACTTTAATTATTAAGGTGTTTCAATATTTGGAATCACATCTCTGATATTAATATCATGTAAATCTGACTTAGTTTTGTTGCAGAAAACCTGATTATTTTATTGTTGGGGCTATTTTAAAGTTCTAAGTCATTGAAGCATGAAGAATGAAAGTAGACACACTGAGCATTATCATGCTTATAATTTTTCATCATCATCATCATTACCATCATCAAGGCATTGCATGACATTCCATTTTCCCGATTCATTATAAAACCAATCCAAGGAAACAGCTCAGCTTCCTTTGTCAGCAGTGGAATTTTCCACATAGCAATCCTGTAAAGAGCATGGGAAAGTGAAGTGGACAGAAAAAAGGGAAGCGTCTGAACGTGTTCTGCTTCTCTGTCTCTTCCTGTGACCTTCCGTCTCAGCCATTCATCACTGAGGTGGGATTTAAACAGCAGACTGGATGTCTGTATCACCCGCTCTTTCTTTGGCTTTCTTTCTGTCTGTTCTCACACATATCACTAACTTGTTGTTGGCCTGTGGACATACACAGTGTTCCGCAAACAGGATAAGTTTGTGTGTGCTTAGTAGAGACTGAGGAAGACAGAAAGGGAAGCAACAAAATGACAAACAGAACAGAGAGCACACAGGCTGCAGACGCTGACACAGAGAAACACAAAGGCACACAGAAATAAAGACCTAATCATCATTCTCTGGTCATTCTCAATAAAATAAATAAATAACAATACAACATATCTTTGGCTCATCTCCCAGGCATAATTAACTGGGTGTCCCTAACCTAGATCTTGTTAGAATCTGTTCAGCCAGACTGGCACATGGACTGAGTGTGGCTACAGCCAGGCAGGGGGGACAGCAGCTGGAACCATGCCCAGGATATGAGCTCCAGCCCTGCAGAGTGTCCTCTCTCTGCTCCTCTATGCAAGCCAGGCTGCCGCCGCTGCTGCTGCTGCAAGGGCATCTCCACTCCAGTGTGCTTCCAAGAAACACTCACCAAGGGCCGTCTATGAATGAATGAATGAAGAGCTGCATCCAACCTGTATCGCATGCTGCATTCACAGGCAAGAAGGCTCCTTATACTCTACACTCGTTTTATTGCAACGCTGATTTCTTAATTATTTCATATCACAATTATGACTAAAGCACCTTCACCATGCACTGAAAGTCATTTATAAGGGTTGCTATCTAGGAAAAGGACACCTATGCCTGGCAAAGCCTGTCTTCCATACGCAGTGACTATTGCTACAGCACACATTTGCAATGCCGGGTGCAAAGACAATCACATGAGACACACACACTTTGAGCAATTGTATCACAATGCAGGACATATTTTGATAACCAAATGTAACGATGACAGCGACGAAAAAATCTGAGCTAACACAAAAACGTAAAACTGAATCCATAACATTTTGAATACATGAGCAGACAAGGATAATCATGGTCATATTTTGTATCATTTACCCTGTTGATGTCATGACATAATCTGCACGTAAGTGTTCAGTCACCATCTTTTAACAGAATCGTGCGTAAAAGAAGGTGTGCCATTTTTGCGCACCGCTGGGAGGTGACAGGCTCAGCCTTACCTGAATCGGGGTGAGTCTTTTATACATTCTTCAAAATCCACAGTCATTTTTGCGTTTTCTTGTGTATTCCCACTTCAGTGCGCTAATTTCATTGCCCGCGGCAGAATGTGGCGTGAACCGCAGAGATGGTGGCTGCTTTTCCCTGGCGCGCAGCAGTCTGTCGCCCTTCTCCCGGTGGCACCGTGACACAAAATGCGAGCTGAGTGCACCGCGGCCAGATTACTACCGCAGCACGGCTCATACCGAGAGGGAACAGGCGTAGCTGCGCTGTAGAGCCTGATAGTGCACAGCGCCGACTAGCGACAAATAGGCGTAACGACAGTGGACGCACGGAAGGATGGAAGTGTAGGACGGACACACAGGGACAGATTTTAGTAAGACCACAAACAAAAGAATATTACAAAATAACAACTAAACCAAACCAAATAACAACAAATGTAGATTTAAGTTGTTGAATAAACAAATTCACACATTACACGATATTACTCTCTGTTTAAAATGAAATTATAATGATATAAACAACTTCATTTAAAATAAAAACTGAGCATTATTCTCTGACAGTAATATTAAATAGTTTTTCGGGGNGTTTCGGGATTTAAAAAAAAACAAGAAAATTAGTATAAAAGTTTGCCTTTAAATAAAAAGTTGGCCATGAAATAAAAAGTTATTCTCATGCAAATAATCAAATAATAACAATATTTCTTACTTTTTATTAAATCAATTTTTTTCAAATTTATCTAAATTGCATTTAATAAATTATTTGATTTAATACTCTTTACTTAAATGTGATTATTTGATGTAATTAAAGTGTAACTGTTTAATTTAATTATTAAAATATATTTGATTATTACTTAAATTTTATTATTTTATTTTATTTAATCCAGGTAGGCTAATTCAGTATCTTGTTTCAGGGCCCACTGGCTGGCTGGTGCAAAGACCTGTAATGTCAACATATTTGGCAAGAAAAAAATCTGCCTGATAAATGCAATAACTTTCTAATTTTTTTCATTGGCTTTATGTGCATTGGATGCCATATAAGGCAACAGCCAGGATTTATTTATTTATTTATTTATTTATGCATTCGTTCATTCATTCATTCATTCATTCATTCATTCAGATAGCTTTGGAGTGAACAGACATGGGGACCATAATGATGGCGCACCAATAACAACGTACCATATTCATGACGACATCATAAAGGGACGCGAAAGTTTGACCGACAGGAGAACAACCTTTAGAGAGGCCCTGCTTGGATGCCATAAAGCATGATTTTATGTTTTTATATATTTTTTTTAATCCATATTTAAAGACTTTCTAGCTGTGGACAGTAACATGAGTGTTTAAAGTGGAGAGCGTTAACATGTGGCTAATGCTGTACATGTACCATCTGTCAAACGTGTTACCGGGAGAGGCAGACGCAAGATGTCCGATGTCTTTTTAATTTTGCGTTCATCTGCTGAAGACAACATTATTCCCAAGACCGTCTGATAACTGTGGCATTTGTCTGTGAACGAACTGTGGAGTTAATCTGCAGACCAAAATACTGATTTGGATAAAGATTTAAACTAAACCTTCTTTAATTTTACACTTCCGGACTACAAATCTACGCACGTGTCTGGAATCTGCTTCCGGTTGGTGTTCCAGCTGTTATCTGCTGTCTGTCGCATCTGTTCACAAACACATGGAGATTTAACAGGTTTATTAAATGAATCTTCACTCTCACTATTCACCTAGATGTGACGTTTTGTAAATATGACCAGGAAGTGTCACAGAAATTTAGAGAGATGCACAACTACGCCCGTTATCTCATCTTTTTTCAGTACATTGGAACAAAATACAGGTCTGTTACACTGCAGGATTACTGTATGTTTGTTACCCTTTCAATGCGTTACTAGTACAATACAACAGTATTGGTATTACAATAGTGTTATCGTGTTTTTTCTGCAGTGGTGTTGTCAAAGTGCCTCCACAGCAGCAGGGGAAGAAAGGGGTTCAGGATCACTTGGAGGTAAGTTGTGCTGAAATATATTAAATATATATGATTAGATATATTGGAAAATTGTTCAGGCAGTAGCAGGTTTTATTGAAATAAGAGAATTTGCATAAAAAAATTTTTGATTAAAATTTTAGCTTAAATTTAGTTTTATTATTTTATTTTATATTAATTTATATTAATATAAAATATAAAATTATATTAATTTTATAATAAAATAATTTTATATTAATTATATATTTTATATATATTTTAAAAATTGCAAATTTTTCCAAATGTAATAAGCTGACGGCTTGCTTGAATTCAGTAAAAATAAGCTCGAGATGACCAATGGGCTATGACAGCTTTTATTCCTAAAACCAAGAAGTATTTGAGCCTTGGGTCCATTACCACATTTTCAGTTCTTTTTCCCCTCACAAGGTTTTGAATTTTTATGCATGAATAAGGTTGGTGATTCACATAAGCCTAAAAACATTTTCCATGCTGTTGTATGACAACTATACCTGATCAGACTGAATGTTGAACCTGTAAAATCTCAGTCTTTCCATGTGAGGTTTTAATATGGTAAAAGTGTGCTGATGGGGACAACTAAGTGGTTAAAATGGGTTCACATACTGTGATCACAACAACTCTGGTTTGATTGCAGCAGGAACCTTTCTTGCATGTTATTCATTGCTCTCTCTGCTGAATAAATGCAAAAACTTTTAAAAGTGTATTAAGCAAAATCTGTGCAAATCATATCTACAAAAGCATCTGTCCCTGATCCAGAGTTTGAGAAATGCTAATTTCTGCCTCTAATCCATTATTCTCTGGCTCTGGACATGAACCATGGAGTCACAGCTTTCCATCTAACCACTGCAGGATGTATAAACATTTTTGTCATGACATTTGCCTTTTGTTGTAAAATTACTACAGACTGCTGGAATGTTTTAGTGCTGCGATTTCAACATAAATTTCCAAATGCTGTTTATCACATCATTTGAACTATGAGAGAGAGAGAGAGAGAGAGAGAGAGAGAGAGAGAGAGAGAGAGATGCACAAACATAACCGTGCATTCACTTTCAATTACATTCAAACAGATTTTGCCTAATAGCTCCCATGTCATGAATTGCATAATGTGGCCTTAACACGCTCTGCATGTCTGTGGGAATTTTCCCTTTCCAGTGAGCTGTTGGACTTAAGGCATTTATATGAAATCTGTTGCAATCCTGTGTCCTCTGCATTCCCTGATCATATGCAACATCCAGATACATAGCTGGATGCTGAGTAGAGTTGCAAAGGTGGTACAAAACAAAATAAAATGTTTATGGTCTGGTATCATACAGCATTTTTGTCCAAAGGTCACTTCTGTTCAGTGGCTCCAAATATGTAAGAATTTTACACACTTAAGTGGAACATAAACAGAAACTGGAGATATTAATCTCAGCCTCAACATCCTGTTGGAAACTGTACATCTGTGACTTGTGGAAATCGTAAAACAAAATCCAGAATGTTTATTTGACTGGGGTCAGTAAGCCATACTTTTGTCTGACAAACTGAAATAATAAGTGAGATTCCAATGTAACACAGAGACCACACAGCAGATTATTCAGCTAATCAGTCTATTTGCTGCTGACGCTGTGAAATAAACATTTGATTAGTCACAGGAATTAGAAGAACCCATGCATAAATATGGAAAACAGACATTCGGTTTGAAATATAACCACTGACCACCAGTTATAAGAAATGTTCCCTAATTACCTGTAAATGGACACACGCCCATACACATAACAGTGATATATATATATTGAGTGGTGAACAGCCACACATAATTATGTGTGTATGGGATGTGACATAATTCACAGTAACCATCATATTTCCTTGTGTTATCCTACCATCCTACAGTCCTACTGTCTGTCTTATCGCTATAGAAACATATCCTTAGAGATGTCCCCAGGCAATTACTGTTAAACTGTTAGTTACTGTTAAACTGTTAGTTACCGTTAGACTGTTAGAACTCTGCAGCAACTGCTAGAGCTCTATTTTTTAGTCAGTGATGTGTTTGCTTAAATAAAGTGCTTTGGCTACATATTTTGTGGGATTCTGCCTCCTTCCTGCTCACACACACTTTACTGGGCGACGTGATTATTAATTTTATGATTTTTAATTATTCTTTAATAATTTAATTTCATTAATAATAATTTAATTTAATTAATAATCTTTATGATTATTAGTTATTGTTGTACTAATAACTTATGAGTATCTTTAACAAATACAGCACAGATTTTAAACTATGAAACCCATGACGGTTTCTCTCTGTTTGTCTCGGTCTGCCTGCAGGAAGCAATAAGGAGGCTGAGGCCAGTTAACACAGTCTCTCTGTCAGTGTCCAGCAGAACAGACAGCGGCGTCCACGCCCTCTCTAACTCCGCCCACTTTGACCTCCAGCGCAGCAACGACAAGCCGCCCTTTACAGGGGACATTCTTGTTGAGGCCCTCAACTATCATCTCAGGGCAGAACAAATCCGGTCAGTCAGGTTCTCTTCATATCTATCATATCTACTTTAGGATCTGGCAATGTCTTCCATCACTGGTGTTACAATAGTGTCAACTCTAGTAAACAATGACAAAAATGTATATCTTTTTCATACAAGATAATAGCAGCTATTTTTTATGAACATTTAGTGTACAGAAACAGAGATGGAAAGCTCAGATAAGAGGAACGAGCACAGAATTCCTGTATATGGGGGCTCAGAATGATCTGTAAATATGTTTTGAAAGAAACATTAGCTGCCCCTAAAATATCAGGGACTGCATCTGGTCCAAAATATATATATAGTATAAATACAGAATATATTTTAAAGAACTGAGGACAGCATATTTGTTTCATGGTGTATAGAATTGTATTGTGTTACTGCATCATTCAGATCCTAAGGGAATCATGCTTTAGGAAAGCCCTGCAGCATCATTTTTATAGCTTTAAAGTGTTGTTCTAAAACAGGAAAACATCCATGCATACATTTATTTTCACATTTATACAACAATGCATGCTTTGCCTGAGGACATGCTTCCTGTGATAAAATCAAGAGAGGATCTGGTTGATCTAAGCTTGAGCTTTATATGAGATGAGTATCACCTCCCACAGCAGGCATGTAGCAAATGCTGCAAGATCACCTGTTAAACATATAAAGCAAACTGCATCCTCAGATACTGTTTAACGTCAGAGAGAGAGAGAGAGAGAGATGAGATGAGAGAAGGAAGGAAGGAAGGAAGGAAGGAAGGAAGGAAGNAGAGAGAGAGAGAGAGAGAGATGAGATGAGAGAAGGAAGGAAGGAAGGAAGGAAGGAAGGAAGGAAGCTAGCTCCCACCATCTCAGCAATAATCCTTCCTTAAACCTGCAGAGAGAAGGTTGGAAAGGATTATGCATGCGCTGCTGTTTGGTGTATAATATTAACACACACACACACACACACACACACACACACACACACACACACACACACACACACATATACAAACAAATGTGTCCTAAGTTCAGATTGGACAGGAGTTTTCAGCATTACTAATGCATTTCTTTCTTGATCATGATTATTAAACATCCTTGAGCCTTCCTCTTTTTTTTTTTTTTAAATCTGTGTCATACCTGATGAAAGTCATGTTACCATATCTTACTTGGAGAAAAGAGCTTCTGCCTCCTGTGGTTGATTTTTATTTTTTATTTAACCTTTGTTTAATCAGGAATTCAACTTGAGATTCAGCATATCTTTTGCAAGGGAGATCTGGCCAAGAGAGCAGCATACAAGAAGTTTCACAAACAAGATAATAAAACACTATAACAACATTTTAAATAATCAATAAAAGCAAGACCAAATTGAAATTCCATGACAATAAATTAAAAGCAGGAACAAGACCTGATGAACCAAGTTATAATATCTATTAAATTAATTTGAATTCAGACATTGGATAAAAGACTTCATTGTTACGTCTTTTTTAGATAATTTTGAAGACAGTTCAAACTTTTTGGAGACAATTCCACCTGGAGCAGACACCATAAATGATCTCTTATCACTCTCAGTATGGGTTTTGGGAATACCAGTTGTCATAAATCATCTGACCTCAGGCAACAAGGACCAAAGCAAGACTTAATCACACATTTTACACTGTAAAAATATCTGTTCAGTCACCTCCTGAGTCTGCTGAGACGCTTTTCACTCCACAATTAACCTAAAATGAAAAAAAACACTTTTCCCATGAGGGAAACTGTTGAGTAGCTAAAATAATGCTGCAATTCCCAAATGTGAATATACTGCTTATGAAAATTGTGTGTGTGTGTGTGTGTGTGTGCGCATGCGTGCAGTTTGGGGACCTGACAAAGGCTGTCAATTGGTTTCCTCTGCCACTTGTCACACCCAATCTCCTTCTCTGGAAACCTAACCTAGCTTTTCTAACTATGCACTGACAAAACACACGCGCGCACACACTGCTGTATACAGAAAAGATGCATATGCACATACATGTGACATGAATATTTGATCAACATTGGTCTCATACTTGAGCATTCTTTAACCTGCCTAATATTCCTGTGTGTTGTGCAGACATACAGGAGCTAGCCTGTGCTCACTGTGCCTTTGTTGGAGCTGCATCAAAGACCTGCAGCCTTTGTGTTTTCCTGTTAGGATGCTAACTGTGTTAGCATCCTAACAGGAAGCCCTGTTGGCCCTGTTGGCTCTTTGGTGCTTTTGGCAGCTCTTTAACACTCTGATAATGACTGTGCTTTTGTGAGAAAAGCTGCAGTGCTGGCATTTTGAATAGTGGCTTTTGTACAGTTCGTCACGATGGCAACTTGTTGGAAGAGAAATAAGAGTATTAATGTCATTCATATTTAGGGACTGATTCAGTGTGTAAAAATGAAGAAGGGTCACAAACAAAGCAGAAGCTTAAGTTTAATATTAAACATTACTATCTGCACTTCTTTTTCTTTTTCTTTTTCCTGTATGATTATTGCACAACTCTTATATGCTGCCATGATTTTGTATTAAGGAATCCTATAAAATAGAAATAAATGCACATCCATAATTACCGACATAGGGCTCTCTGCATCTTTATTATAATTTAAATGCTTTCCCAAACGTTTTACCCATGTCTGTCTGCAGCTTTTCGTGCCTGAACAGATGTTGGCTTTTGTTAACCACTGTTCTGTTATCACACTGTCAGGATCATCCATGCGCGCCGTGTGTCTGCTGATTTTCATGCCCGTTTCTGCGCCCAGTCTCGGACCTATGTCTACCGAATCGCCCTGGGAATCTCCCACTATTCCCAGCTTCCCCTCACAGACTACAATCTGTGCTGGAGCCTCCGCAACACGTGAGTTTTCCCAGTTTGTACACGTTTATACACCACCCCTCCCTCCATTCACGCATCTCACTTTTCATCTATCAGCATTGCTATCTGCTGAAGAGAACTGTTTGGCTCTGTGTGTGTGCGTGTGCTGATTTCTTTTCAAAATGAAGCACAAACTAACAAGTAACGTCCAGACACACACAATAATCTCGTGCTAAGCCTTGCGCAGACAATGGTGCATTAAACACATGGATAATCCACACGTGTTCTGCTGGAGCTGCAAATTACAGCCAGTGGAACACAGTTCTTTGTCTAAGCTGACATCCCAAAACAAACACAGAGCGGGAGGAGGGAGAGGAAGGAGGCAAATAAAAATGGACATCACACAGAAGCGAGAGAAAGGGATGAGACACAGCGGATGATGTTCTGTGACTGGAAGGAGGAAGAGAGCATTGGAGAGCTTTTGTGTGCTCTTCTCCCTTCACTTTTTGGGGAAAAGTAGGGCAAGATAAGCTGCAGGCTTATGCAGACACAGAACAACACCCACACACGTTATCCTGACTGTTTTTTCTGCTTCTCCACTTCCCTCTCCTCTTCTCTTCTCTCTCTCTCTCTGTCTCTCTCTTTCTCTCTCCCTCTCTCTGTCTCTCTTTCCATCTCCATCCGTCTCTCCTTCCTCCCCTGGGCATCTCTGCTTCAGCTGCCTCACTCCATTCTCTCTTTGATCTTCCTCTCCCTCGTCATCACGACTCTTTGTCCCACTGCAAAAGAAATTTAATCCTTACTGTTCATTTTAATATTGCATTTACTCTTAAAGTTTTATATTTCTTAGGATAGAATGAATAACCTGAAGGGAGATTATCCCCTGGTTTCCAGTGTGGGTTCACTTTTTACTCTCTGTATTCATGTTTTCCAGATTGTAAGAATAAACGAGCTCTTACAGTGGTCATTTTTTGCAGTGTTCTAGCTCATCTTCATTCTTAAGTAACTCATCATGTTTAAGATTTTAATTAGAACATGTCTGCATATCCTCGCTCACTGAATCGCTCCCTCTCTTGCTGTGTCAGAACAGATTTAAGTGGCGACCATGCAGAATCGGAGCACCCAGGACATTCTCTCTCTCTCTCTCCCCCTCAAATGTGACTGTCATTGACATGCTCCGCTTTCTCACGTGACATTGTCCTGCACAAGATTTCTTATTATATAAGTCAAGCTATAAATTATTCTGCTTTGAAGGCAGGAACGTGAAGGCTTGAATACATGTCGTACTACACATGTAGGCTGCATCCACTTGCTCTCCAACTTTCAACATAACAAAATTGATTAGAGAAGTCTGTGAATCTCAGCCACTTCTCTCGTCATTATTCTTTACATATTGCTTTTTTGTAAGGTCAAAAGAGGAAAGTTAGCCCTTTTAAGCTTGGCTATATTTACCTACAATGAACAAAATTCAAGACTGCCATTTGCAGACTCCATCTACATTCACAACTTCAACAGTGCCAGCCTTAAAAGACCATACTGATGATTTTACATTTTTCAGCATAATAAATACCACCCGCATAAAAGTTATGTCACTGAAAACCATTTTGCCAGATCCCTTAATCTTGCCAAATCAAATGTTTAGCTGATACACCTTAAAATTCAGGGTTTCACCTGCTAACACATACATCGGAATGTAGAAAGGACAGTTGTTTTTCATTTCTCTGTAAAAGCCGTCTCCTCCTGGGACTATATTTATTTCCTGGCAGAGACACGTATGTGGGTTGTGTATATTGTGCTCAAACATGCAAAACCACTGATATGGTCCTTTAACCCATGGTGAGCATCTGAAAGCATCTTCTTCTCTCTAATGTCAGGGAGCTGGATGTGGGCGCCATGCGCGAGGCTGCCGCCCTGCTGGTTGGGACTCATGACTTCAGCAGCTTCAGGGCAATCAGCACCGACCTACCATTTAAAAACCCAGTCAAGATGCTGGAAGTGGCCAAAATACAGCCAGGAAGCTCCTTTGTACACACACACTTCCACAGGTACCACTGATATTTACTTGCTACAGACAGTTTGTAGATACACCAGAGTGTTAAAGATGTGATAACTGTGATAAATTATTATATACCCTAAAAAAAAAAAAAAAAANAAAAAAAAAAAAAAAAAAACCCTGCGTGCAATCATTTACACTCACTAAGTGAACCCTGCATGCATGTCTGTCTAAGCTTCAGTCACACTTCAAGCCGTATTTTTATAAAAGTGAATTAAGATGCATTATATGAGGTACTGCTAACGTTTTGGTCAGTTGACAGAGGACTTTTGAACTTAATCTAAGTTCTCGAGATAAAATGTCGAACCCTATAGTGGTATTTTTATTTGCATTGATTAATGTTTTCTGTGTGCATCATTTAGCTTTACACCTTAGATAATCCTACATAATCCATAGCAGAATTGGGTGGGGGCAGGAAAGCTGTGTAGACTGTGGAAGATTATATGTGCATGGGGTCAAATAGCAGTGGAAATATGGTGCATAATATGGACACGCATGCAGAATAAATGCCACATAGACCATGAACCCAAGCACACACGATGAGGAAAAAGCAGCGAGCATCAGCGTTACAGACGCTACAGATAGAACATTTACTGTATTTCATAGCATATTTGCACCAAATACACAAAGTGTTCTTTCTAAAGCCCCGGGTTGTATTGTCACCACACCAGAATCTTTTTTTCCTCTCTCATCCTTTACAGAATTCCCATGAATGGTCCAGTGTGGGCTAAATTTAGTCTTTGGTTCTATGGAAAGCCTGCAATCAAGCTGTTAAATTTTTATAAGAGTTCATTATTCTAAGTAACAGTGACAAAACAAGAGGAAACCGAGTGGTGACTTATTGAAAATCCAAAGGTTGAACTAAAATTTTATGGTGCCTGCTTTTGTTTGTTTGCATAGCGTATCATTCATAAGTTAACAGCGCTCCATTCCTGAGCTGTGTGTACATTCAGCCTAACGCTGCGTTTACTTCTTGTCAAGATTTACTGTAAAATTGATCTGTTTAATGAAAACTATTCATAACAGCCTCCTACAGACACAAGAACGATGTTGGGGGAATTCTTTGGATATACTCATTCCAAGTTATACATGTAAACATTACTGTTGCTGGAATGAAATCATCCAATTTATCTCCCTATTCAAATTTGCCAAGAATGTGGTATGCTTTTTATCATCTTATCAGTCCATTGAAGGAGCAAAATTAACCAGTCAAAGTGAAAATGCAGATGTAAATGCAGACAATAGGTCAGGCTAGATGTTATTTTCATGTTAGAAAAAAGACTCACATGTGCACACGTGATTGTGCAACATGACACAGCTTTTCTCCATCTGTACACTACAGGTCAGAAGTTTGAGGCCACCCCTAGATTTAGCATGAGCAGACTGTGTAGCAAAATGATCTGGGAGAAGGCAGACAGCAGGCTATTGAATAGAATGTTAAAACACATCAGCAAGGGAGTTGGAACACAACTGGAGTGCCAGTGCACTAATACAGACTAGGCATGCCTTCATTAAAAATCATTTCTTAAGCCATAGTGGCTACATAATGTGCTCTTGTTGACAAATTGTTCTTGAAAACTAATTAGTTACATTTATTTTATATATTTTTTGTCATTTCCTGTTAACAAATTGTAAAACAAGCAGTGTATTGATGACTTTTTTTTTTTTTTTTTTTTNGGGGGGGGGGTAGGAGGCTCAAAACTTCTGGCCTGTCCTGTATCTACACATATAGTGTATGAGCTCACAGCACCACTTTGTCTCTCCCTTACATAAAAAGGTAATAAGAGCTGAGTCAAATTTGCATTTGACCCAATTCTTACCGTGAGCTTATTCTCTCATTTCAGGCTTTCCTCCCTAAAACCTGAGGTCAGTCAGGTGCTGCCATGATTTTAACTCTGAAACAACATAATGCAGAAAAAAAAGAGAGAAATTAAATGCCAAATTGCAAACAAAATGGATTCATATTTTCTGTAGAATTACACATAATCCTGCTGGCCTAAGCTGCAGTGGCATATCGAGCGTGTGACATTTAAACAAATGTGTGTATGAGGAGAGTCTATCTGATGCCTGCCATCAACATGAACGTCACATCAGCCTCCGATCTCAATCTCCATCTACACACACACACACACACAGTGTATCGCAATACTAACAAAGAACAGATAACGAGAGACAGGTCTTAACAGATAATAGACATGACTTGTCAGTTGAGTTGCATAATCCAGATTCAGAGATGTGTTTGTGCTCATAAAATCATTTGCTCAATGAAGTCAGCTCTTAATACTGTATATAAAAAATATTTATTTGGAGCTGTTTTTGTATTCTCTGACCCTGATAAGTGTGGAATAGAAATAAGTCAATACCATATATACTCGAGTATGAGCCGATCTCTGTATAAGCCGACCCCCTGATATTGCTCTATCCATTTATTTGTTTAGCAAATTACCTGTTTATCTGGGTATTAGTATCCATAGTATTCCAGCGATTTTCTGAAAATACTCCATATACTGATACCGGTAAACATGATATTTATTTCAGTAGCTGATTATTGTAACTGACCAATCACAACAGTGCTTACTGACCGCCACAAAATGTGCTGGATAAGATATTTTGTCAGGAAACATCTCATTCTAAGGTATGATTTAAACTATTTTCCATGGGTAGTGGCAATGGGTAGTATTTCCGCTTCTGGAAAATTCGATCTCTGAGATCAAATTTGAATTTCTCATGTATAAGCCAACCCCCCCAATTTGCTGTTTGAAATTTGGTAGTCAAAACTCGGCTTATACTCAGTAGGTGTCCATAAATATACAACAAACATCCTATATTACATCTGACAACAATTCCAGATATTGTTTGAGTGACATTTAGACCCCTGTGGTGATATTTAACCTTTCTTTGCTGTGGAACACTCAGCCAGCAATGCCAAATGTCATGCCCTCAGGGACTGTTTTTTTTTTATGGTTCTCTAAATCCTCACTGCATTTAATAAAGTAATCATCATCTGTTATTAGTAACACCCTTTGTTACACAATTTTTACTACTGGTTTAGGGAACAAGAATGATTTTTTTTTTTCTGTCATTTTGTGTTTTTTCCAGAGAGATCCCATTCTGGGAGCTGACGTTTAAAAGCAGATCTTTTCTCTATAAGCAGGTTAGTTTGTTTTATAATTCTGAATCTCAGCTAAAATTTGTTAAGTATTTCTCCAGTGTGTTTGTGATGTCACTGGAGTTTGTTGTTTGAAAATAGTGCCTCCTGCTGGCAATGACTCAGAAATACAGATTATTTGGCATAAAATTATGTATTAGCTCACCTTTACCTCCTGCTTAGTGCTGTCTTTAGAGAAATTCATATTAGTATGAAAGTTGTTCATTAGCCTGAGTTCGTGTTCTAGGTACGGAGGATGACGGGAGCTCTGGTGGCTGTAGGTCTGAGAGAGCTCTCAGTGTCCCGGTTGAAGGAGATAATGGATGCTCGGGACACACGAGCTTATCCACAGGGCCTGTCTGCTCCGGCCCACGGCCTCTTCCTCACCAGGGTGGACTACAGAGAGACAGGTGAGCGGCCTGAATGAGAACAATTCCAGTAAGAAAGAGTCAAACCCTGCAAACTTGTATAATAATTGTGGAAATGATTGTTTGAATGTGTGCTGCATTCAAGGAACAATAAAATTTGGATTGACTGGCCTGACTGTTAATGCAACATGGATTCCAACTTCTCAGTAACCAGTCAATATTAAACCTGTCACTGTGGGCACTTAGTATAAGATTTACGGTAGTTTTTAGAATTTTTCTGGAAATATGAATATAATCAAATCTAGTTGGATCAGATTGTTGGCAGACTGTGACATTTGTTGCCACAATGAATCTTTGCTGAAAGAATCAATGTTCATAGAAATACTGGAGTATTTCTGTGATTCTTGTTTTTATTCTGAAACATGTATCTACAAGGCTGAGAGAACTATTGTGTTTAGTCATTACATAAGCTGAGTCGAAATAACAAAAAAAAAAACAAAAAAATCATAAGCATGATGTACATAAAGTGGGCGGTGCCACCATCTGGGCCATAGTCAGGGTTTTAGAAACAATGAGCTCCTCGGTCTTAAATCTGTCTTACTTGAAAATTGTTTTTGTGATACCACCTTGCTTTTTCTTTGGATGTTTCACTTGCTTCGGTTACCTTCTTGTTTAGTAACTGTGACGTTGGCAGGTGCTGCTAAATGAGATGAGCTTAACATGAGTCACTTATTTAGCTGCCTTTGCAATTGATAAAATTATTGAGTTATTTCAGTGATTCCTAATTTATGTGTCAAAAGTTTACGTCTTTCTTTGTCTCGTCAGATCTCCAGTTTTTACAACAGACCTCAGAGGAGCAAATTCCCTCCAGCAGAAACTCAGAGGATTAGCTCTACTTGAACATGAATTTCATTCATGCTGTTGTAATATTTAATGTAATATTTTTGTTATTCACATATATTTTTGTATTATTTTTTCTTTAAATAGGATACATAAATAAAAATTACATAATGTACAGATTAACATCTACGTTCGTTTTTTATTCAACATATTTAGAGTACATGACTGTCCATGAACGCAGCTCAGCTACAGAATGCCACACACTTTGACCTATCAGTGTCTATGCAAGATCATCATATTACACAAGGACAACTTGCTTTCAGCCTGGTTAGGCAGAAATACTCCGATATATATACGTGTTAACTGGGTGTTGGTAGGCTGTGATATTTATCAAACAAGTTAAATAACACGTGGAGAGGAGTGTTAAGTTCTACAGCCAAAACTGCTTTGTCTGTCCATGGTTCTCATACAGTGGTATTACATTATAGAGCAACAAAGTCTGCACACACCCACTGATAATGTATACATCCACATGTCCAAAATATAACTGCATACACTACTTTACTCAAGAGTCTTCACAATGTATTTTCAGCACTCAGTTGCTTATAATTTGGCTGAATCTGCTCATTGATTAAAGTAATTTTCAGCAAGTCATCCATAATAGTTCATAAAACCAGACTAGCACTGACATTCTTCTCAGTGCCAGCGGGAGCCAGATGAGGTTTGTAGAAAGTTCGGATTGACCAATCACTGCTCTTAATGCTCCAGGGTATTGGTCACATACACCAGCCATCGCACTGTTTCCCTAATTTTGTACAGTCACCCATTGATGCAAGGTTAACTGATTCAGGCTCGTCATACTCGAAGTGCTGCGTCTGTCAAAATTGAACTTCAATAGGAATGTTTTTGCACTTCTTAGAAGTGACAATCTGTCAATAATTCACACACTTTATTTGACCTAATGTTTTAAATATGTACACAAGTACATGTTTTCTATTAATGCGACTATGTTGGAGTAACACAGTAAATCTGATTGGCATAGGTCCTGTGGTCTTCAAGTCAAATCAGCATTTGGTTTCACAAAGATAATTACACATTCTAAAGACTCCTGCAACTCAAAATATCATCAAAATTTCAAGTGTTAGTCAGAATATTAAGCCCAATGTCTTTAATATCAATAAGAAAATCATGTGTATATATAATGCACTTGAGGAAGGCATTGTGTAAATTTTCAAATCACAATCCTTAATAACAGCAGAGTTTGGGTGACGACTTTAGCGAAGTCAAAAGTGGAGACCCTGATTGAAAAGATTGGGTGGTACAGTGAGACAAAGAAAAACTGATTACATCAGACCTTAATGGCTACGCTTGAATAAAACCAGGTTTTAAGAGACAGAGATGAAAGAAAAGGAAGCTTAATAATTAATGCTCAGCAGTGGCACCAGCCTGTCATGACTATAAAATGATAAAAATGAAATGCGAGGTTGGCTGTTGGATGATAACGCAGTAATATCAATGTCCATGACTTGGAATTAGTATATTATCACTCTAGGCGGCTTTTTAGGCATTTGACTACACACCCTGATGCTAAAGCTGAGGTTACTTGGGAATTAACTTTTGTAGTACACTTTCATAGTATTTGATTATAGCTATGACAAGTTTGCATAGACCCTCAAAACCCAACCATCACCATTTCAATGTCATCTAAATAATGTAACTACCGCTCAGGGCAGCATACCCAACTTCACCCTTTGTACCGAGAGTTGGTAGTCATAACATAGCACAACAAATGCTGTAATAGTAGAGCTAAGTTACATTCAGTTATAGCATATTTTATTCTGTGAATCGATATGTGGCACATATAAATGAATTTTCCTGATTGGATTCTTGTAATATTTAACACAAACAGTAGCTTCTTTTAATATGCACCACCAGAATCGGCGCCAAAATGTCGTTGTGCCCATGTTTACATAAAACATTGTCAAATATATCTGCTTTTGTAGCTTCACACTACATGGCTATAAACTCAGACTTTATTCAGAAAAGTACATAGAGTGAAATGGGTATGTTCCAGAGAATTATAAAAACACTCGTCCGAGAGAAGACATCCACATGTAAACATATGCTGTGTTTGTGGTTTTGCCCTTTTCTCTGACGACTGAAAAAAATAAAAGCATAAAACACTGTAGGAGCGTACAGTCCTTGGAGAGCGTAGAGGAGAAGGGAAGTTGTGTTAGCGTCGTTCATGCGGTCACGCGTTCTTTAGCTGGCGATTTTCTCAATTTCGTCCAGATCGTCCGTATCTAGCTTTTCAATTTTTTTATCTGGAGTAAGAGAGAGAGAGAGAGAGAGAGAGAGAGAGAGAGAGAGAGAGAGAGAGAATAGACATGGTTAAGTTAATTTACACGGTTTATATATGTGATCACTGTCCATAAAGTAAAATCAGAACAACACATACACACACTGTTAACTTTACTCATACTTCACTACAGACAGACAACTGCCAGGCTTACTGAAATGCTCTTGGATCCTGTTGAGGATGTTCATGCTCATTTTGCTGTCCACCATGTTAATAGCCAGTCCCCTTTTACCAAATCGACCTGTGCGGCCAATCCTGTGCAGGTACGTCTCGTTGTCTGGGTTACCATCCTTGTCTACCGGCAAGTCGAAGTTGATCACCACAGAAACCTGCTCAACGTCAATGCCTGAACAGAGGATAAGTTAAGGAGAGAGGTAAACTGTTAAATCGATGCATGTGGGCAGAAAATACTTAATATGCACTTCACGGAACTGTTTGGTTTTGCATTCTGTATATTTAATCATTCCATTTGAGTGTGAAAAGCAAAGCTGCACCAAGTTTGAGTCTGAATAAATTTTATTTAAAATTTCTTCTTTATTCTGCAATGAAATGCTCCTTGAAGATTTTTTTTAACCATTTTATATTTATCTTTACCAGGATGTATACAAAATTTGGGTAAACTGTAATCTCACCTTGCAGGCAGCCCATCTACCCTTCTTGTAGATTTAAAAAACTGACCCAACATCATGTATTATCTGTACCAGGCAGCATCATGTCTAAAGCTGTTTTTCAAAGTCAAATTCAAAGACCAACTCCACTCAAAATGTGTTTTTTCTCTGGTTTCCTCCCCTGGCCTGGATGTTTGACTTTCACTTTATAGATTCTTGTCTGTGCAGTTTGTAACTAGAAAGCTGTTCACCCATTCCTCTGCAGAAGGAGAAAGACACTGTTCTTCCTTAAAATCTGAGCTGATGTGTATGTAGCACGACATGTGACTTCACCATATAGTTGAAATCAAATACATGCAAATTACACACACAGTAATCTCAAACCTCCAGATCACATACAGCGGGAGAAGCTGGAGTGGCTTTGTGTCTGCATATGGCTGTTTTGGCTATTAATGTTTGAAACAGTGCTGGGGGCGGGGTCATATTTGCATATTCATAGACATTAAGTTTTCAGTGAGAGAGAAGTAGATATGCCTTAAAACTCTTTCAGCAGTTTACTTAACGCTTTAAGTGTGTGAAGCAGATCTGCATGTGTGGAGGTGAACAACAAAAATCTATTTTCAACCTGTCAGAAACTCTGTGTGAGTGTGTGTGCCTCATGCGTTTACAGTTACACCTTTACATTCACTTTTGCTACATCTTGATTTTAAATACACCATTAATGAGCTACACAATACTGTCCTAAATTTATGATTGCCTCAAGTGAGAAGCTCTGTTAATAATGAACTGCGAGCGAAGGCCTTTTAAAAAGTTCTTCTCTGTAAAAGTGATTCTTTACATTGTGCTTACCTCGTGCACAAACATTTGTGGTGACCAGGACTTTCTCCTTGCCATCCCTGAAGCGTTCAATGACAGCGGCCCTCTGCTCCACCTGCATCTCTCCGCTGAGCAGCGCCACCTGGTGGCCCTCCCTGGACAGCTCCCCTGCCAGCCAGCCTGCAGTCTTCCTTGTCTAGTCCACAAAGAATTAAAACTTAACAACAAATTCTCTGAAATAGAAGTGCTGCTTGATATTCTCACAGGTTAACAGAAGAAGATATATTTAATGGAATCCGTATTCTTCGTTCTTAGGTAAAATGAGGGCCACGGATTTTCACACAGATCATGTTTATGTAACTGCAAACAGTGAAGTGACTAAGTTGGAACTGGACAAAATTAGAACAAAACACTGAACTTATATCAAAAAAAAAAAAAANAAAAAAAAAAAAAATGGTGATCAAGTTTCAGTGTAAACTCACATGACAGAAGATCATAGCCTGGGCGATGGTGATGGCTCCGTAGATGTTGCAGAGGGCTTGGAACTTTTCTTCCTTGCTGTTGCACAGCACATAGTACTGTTTGATCGTATCCAGCGTCTCCTCCTCTCGCTTCAGCTTGATGATGTTGGGTTCAGGTACGATGCGCTGGGCGAAGTTCCACACTGACTCTTCAAACGTGGCCGAGAACAGCAACATCTGGCAGTTTTTAGGCAGCAACCTGAGTGGCAGTAAGAGAGAGGTGAAAATGTCGCTTGTTGGGATTTGAAAGAGGCCAAAACTCTCAAAATGTGAAGCTCTAATACCCAATTCCTTATTGTGAACATGAAACAGCACTGAAAACAGGAGAACGACATATTTCAACAAAAATGCTTAGCAATTAAGTATTATTCTTAGCTGGTGAGATTTTTAGTTTATCAGTGCTTCGCAGACAAATGCATCTATTCAATTTCTATGATTAAATTATGAATAAATAATGTGTTTTCAGCACACACTGAGTGACATCATAAAGTTTTACAGATTCCATAGTTTGTACTATTTTCATTTAGGCACTATTATTATATTATTATGTAAAAGCATGTTGTGTGTGCTATTTATTCTGACCTCTGGATGCGGATGCTCTGGTCCTGGTGACCCTGTGTAGCAATCATGACATCTGCCTCATCCAGCACAAACACCTTGATCTTCCTGGCATCTATGAAATGGAACTTGTGGCACCAGTCCAGCATGGTGCCAGGTGTACCAATAACTATATGCTCCTGCAACTTCATGCCCCTCTGCACTGGAACAGACACAAGAATAAATACTCAGACACAAAGCCTTGTTTTCATTTTCATTTCTGTTTTCATCACTGGGAACCTTCAGAATACTTTGGTAGGGCGATCTGGAAAAACATCTTATGAAAATACTTTTATTTGCTCTGACAGTGCAGAGAAAGCCTTACACTTATTTCCTCTGATGGCATAGACCAGTTTGACCTCAGGGTAGTATTTGCCCATCTGCTCGATCACTTTACCAGTCTGAAGAGCCAGTTCATACGTGGGTGACACACACAGGCACTGGTGGAAGAAAACAACAAAAGGGCTTAGTCAAGGTTTTCTCTGTTTAAAAAATACAGGACTGTTCATTCCCAGGTATGACTTTAAATATGCAATTACAGAGAAACAAACAATCAGATTGAAGACATCCACACATGCACTCCAAAGTTGAAACTTAAGACAACAACTTTTTCTCAAACTTGAAGAAAGAAATCATACATGGAACTCAACACTAAACATGATTCTAACATTTTTTTTTTTAAAGAGCCTTGAGAGAGGTGAAAGCCAACCTGGGGATATTTGTTGTTGGGGTCTACATGACTGAGCATGGCCAGGACAAACGCAGCTGTCTTCCCTGTTCCTGACTGCGACTGGGCAATCAGATTCTGTGGACTACAGGAAACATGATATTAGAGTTCAGGTTCACATAGTTCAAATTTTCCCAAAACACACTACCTTAGTGGTAAGCTTTAGAATTTTTTTCCTACCTTCCAGACTACCATTGGTTTCAGTTTATTCCAGTATGCGATTAAAATCAACTTGTAGAGACTTGAAACACACTTGAGATACATAATCCATCACAGCAAACATATACATCTACATATATACATCTTGTTCGCTGTGATGATTACATACCTGAAGTGAAAAAAAAATCTGTTTTTTTTTTTAGCAAACTAACTTTATTTAACCGATTCAACACAGAGCTGCATGGAAGGCGATTTCTCCTCCAAGAAATATTGTCCAGGAAAGGACGGTTTTTACCGAGAAATTAAAATGACCTTGCATTCTACAATCATGCATAAGTGCAAGAAGGCAAAACACTGAATTTTAAGGTGGGTGTATCACCTGAAAATCTGACTTTGAAAGATTATGGAATCTGAAAAAATAACAGGAAAACTAAAATATAGTTTTATGTCTTGGAAATTGGTTGTCAGTAACAAAACATGTATGCGAGTTGTATATATTGGGCTCAAACATGGATGATTGTCGATATGGTCCCTTAAAATAAACCATATACAGTACATGTACCATGTACAGGAAGGGCATCATATTTCAAATAAAATGGTTATTAATATTTGGTAGTATTTTTTGCCAATGAGTTTTTGTTAGTAAGCAATTTTGTAGTTTATTAGTCTTTAATATAAGCCCACAAGAACACACCCATTATTATGAGGAACATTAAAGGACCTCACAGCATTTCTGTACAGTGCAAAGTACTCACGGTTCAGCCAGCATCATAGGTAAGGCAGTCTCCTGGATTTTGGATGGCCGGTTGAAACCCATACCATACACACCCTTTAGCAGCGGAGGTTTGCTGCATAAAGGAGAATACAGTTAGATTTCACATGTTCAGCAAAATGTGTTTCAGATCGATCTTTATTTCTGTGGTTCTCCACTCAATCACAGAGGTTTCAAAGTAGTTATAATAAATGGAAAGCTGGAGAAGATAGTGTTCAGTGTTTAGTTATGCTCTTCTCTTTGACAGTAAAGACAAAACTTAGTGTAGCATTTGGTTCCAGTCTATTTTCATGTATGATTCAGTACAAATAATAAAGACACTTCAATTAATGTGAGGCATCAAAACAGATCAATTCACAGATAGCATGATCACTTACAGTCGCAACTCCTCAAAGGACTTGACTGAATAGAGCGGTGAATTTGGATCCTTCTGAAGAACTTCCACTTGATTGGTGTTATTAACAAGATTATTACGTATCAACTTGTTCAACAATGACTGAGCCGCTTTGTCATCTGGAAAAACAAATTATTTTATAGTAACTGCATTGCTGATATAGCAACCAAACTTTACAGGGAAAAAAAAAAACAAGCCATTAAAAAAACAATGGGACTTGTAACCAGTAAAAACAGGACTCTGGTAGAAATATGCACCTTGATATGGATTTCTCTAGATTAATTCTACCAGTAATAATTAAATTTTTCTTGTCACATATAGTGTGTATAAGTATCACAGCAAGTCACATTATGTTGTTACCAATGCAGCCCTTATCTTAGGCAGTGCTACTGACAGACCAATAAAAATGTGATCTTCCATCAACACAAATACACATTTGCATTAGACAAATTGGGTGAAGGGCTCTGGCTGTGACCTGAGCCATAAAATATTCTCAAACATTCCTCATAGTAGCTGACATGTTTTGATTTGAGGTAATAAAGGAACTGTATTACTATTAGTATTATTATTATTATTATTATTATTATTACTACTCACCTCTAGCAACAAGTGTTATACTGCATAGTCTGTTTTACTGTACATCTTCAACCTTTAAATCCATCACAAAACTGCTGCAGTTTTGTTTCTGTCTCTGTAGCAGGGTCTTTTTCAGCTGCATGTTCTTAAGCATGTAAATATATATTTAAATTTTGTGAATAAACCATGTTTGTATCGAAATTTAAAAAAAAAAAAAAAAANAAAAAAAAAAAAAAAAAGTGCTGTGAAACAGATATTGTTACTGTCCAAAATTTTTTAAAAATGCACTCTGACTTTAGTTTCTGATCATATGGCTCAGCCCTACCACTATATCACGTGGGATAAATACAAAATAAAATGGAACGTGTTCTTCATCATGGTCACTCACGGCTCACCTTTGTCATCCTCATCTGAAGGCTTGCTGTCTCCTGAACCTTCTGACTTTGACGCTGCACTGCTCGGTTCTACTGCGGACGTACCTAAAATACAAATGATAACAGTTACAACATAAACAATATTAGCATTTCAGCTATGCTAACTACTGCGTTTTAGGATGAAACCAGCTTTACATACTTACCATTTTCCTCTGGTTTGTCTCTTAATTGAAGATTACTGATCTGCGAAGAGCAACATAGGAGAGTTTACTGAGTTGTTGGACTAAATGAGACTTTTCATCACAGCAGAACAAACACTCATCAGAGTAGCAGAGCTATTTTGGATTCTCTTGCATCATTTGCTTGCTAGCTAATGCTAACGTTATTAACTCAAGCGAGCACACAACATCTCTGCTCTGAGCTAGCCCTGAGCTAGTTTCGTTTTATTTCTGGAAAATTCTCACTGCTAAAAATTTCATCATAACAAACATTCGAAGGTGCAATGTGATAAATCAAACTAATATGCGGAGACGCTTGTTGCCAATAACACTGCAGTACACTGTAACACAACAGGCCAAAGCACACTTTAAACATGCTAACAACATGTTATTAACGTGAATTGCGTAAGGTAACAGGTTTACCGATTCTGCCGCCGCTTCTTGCTCGTCCACGGCCTGTGCCCAGGAGTCTGTAGCCATTGTGAGAGTCTTCGATGTTTGTTCTTATCCGGATAATAGCTAGAAAAGAGCTAAGAAACAAAACTCAGTATTGTTAAAGTTACTATTTTCCACAATGGCGTGCCGAAACCGACTCCGGCCCGATGTGCAACCGCTCAGATGTCCGGGTAGATGCTACGGTAAAATGAGAACAGTTCCTACCTTATACATTCGGTTAAAAAGCCGACAGTAACACTGATACACAAATAATTCAAGGAAAATAAAATGTACTCACCCAAACTATTTATTTTGGATTAAAAAGCCCGGACTGTAACTCTAGGGAAGCACTACTTTACTTAGCCTGTAGGTGGTGCCAAAACAAAGATACATACAGGTCTTTCCATTGCAGGTCTTTTTTTGTATTTGGACACATTTCCTAAAGACATTGACAAGACTACTCTAAAAGACGGGGAACACTGGGAGACATTATCAACGCTAAATGTGGTTAAATGAATGGAACAGTTCGTAAAGTCGGAATCAAGTTGGATTTAATTTAATCTTCAATGTCATTCTTTTCAACGTTGTGTATAACAGAAAATGTAAATGTCTGGGGTAGTGATGATTTGGTTTTTCATAGACACATGTTTAGGAACCTGCTTATTATCATGTTCCCTGTTGTCTCCCACCGCTGGCTGTCAATTCAAGTCAAGTCATAAAATACTAAAAATACTGTATGTAAATGTACAGCTATGGTGTTTGTGTTCTTTTTGGACAGTGCTTGTTCACATTTGCAAATAATTCAGTCATACAGGATCATATAACATATGCCATGGATGTTTTTTTTTTTTTATTTTATTTATTTTTTTTTAATAAAGTAGACTTTCCCTTCAATTCGGCAAGAATGAAAGGAAAGGTGTACAAAACGGTGGTGAGACCAGCGATGTTGTATGGCTTAGAGACAGTGGCACTGAGGAAAAGACAGGAGGCAGAGCTAGAGGTAGCAGAGACTAAAATGCTGAGGTTCTCTTTGGGAGTGACGAGGATGGATAGGATCAGGAACGAGTACATCAGAGGGACAGCGCATGTTAGATGTTTTGGAGATAAAGTCAGAGAGGCCAGACTGAGATGGTTTGGACATGTACAGAGGAGGGATAGTGAACATAT